>JACXGJ010015411.1:0-13547 GCA_016801105.1 Esox niger | reverse complement strand
CACACACACACACACACACACACACACACACACACACACACACACAGCTAATTCATCCTAAGTGTATTAGCCATGTTACCGATCCCATTGACCTACAAATTACCAAGACAGTATCTGTGAGTCTCTCTGGCATGTCAGAACATTCTGCAAAATTAAATTGCTGAAATCCCATGTAAAATATACAGTGGACAGGTTAAATGGAAAGCTGTCTTCAGCCTAGACATAATGCACAGAGATTCAGTTAGTTTGCATGCTTTGTGTCATCTGAGGCCCAAAGAAAAATCATTCTCAAAGTGTTCACTGTTATTAACTCTTCCATATAGATCACAGTCAAAACATAAATAAGTTACAAAACAAATCAGACCTATTAACAAAAGTGCTACTGTGGCCATTGAAGATCATTGTAAATTTGGACTTTTATGTCATGAGCCAGTCAGGTGATGGGGAGGGATTCATTCATGAAATACTGCGAAACATATTTCCAGTTGGCTCAATAGTTCCCGATTACAATCTTTCATGCAGTTTGTTACCGCTTACTGCCTCACGTGAGACTTGGAAATGCAAAGTCATTTTGGGACTACCTGCCTGACCCAGAGGCTTGTTCTGGGCGTGCCGAGGGAGCGTCGAGTCCCCTCTGTGACAACCTGCAGTGACAATGGATGTCCCTCAGGTCGGTGGAGGCCCATTGACATAACGCAGTGCCAAGTGGAAGGAGCGGGCCAGAGAATTGGCACGACGGCACTCTGGCTCAGTGAGCATGGCGGGCCAAACCAGCAGGGCCAGAACCACAGCCAGGAGGGCGACCAGGAACACTGGGTCTCGCAGGGTCTCTACCATCCATCGGGTGCCTGAGGACCGTGAGCTGCCCAGGGCTTGTTGGCTGGGGAAGCCTTCCAGTCTGGCAGAGGAGTGGAAGAGGTGCAGGAGGAGCGTGTTAGAATTACCAAGGCTCAGCATCACTGAAGTCAGGGGTAGTTGGATTGACCTTGGCTTGCACTGCGTTTTCTATTTCAATCAATCGCGCGGAGGGGTGAGATTTGCTATTGCCATCTAATTGATATTGACTGGAATATCTACTGTCACAGCAGGTACTCAAAGTGTTGTCCAGACTAAAGTTATGAGACCCTTTGAAATGAAGACTGTTCCAATTAATATATTCTATTTATTTTTTAAAAGAAGAAACTGTTAGAAAACCGTTACACAATCCATGTGGAATAAGTAAAAACCTTGCAGTTAAATAAATTCAACCAAAACAGACATGGAATATTGATATTATTACCGTTGGTCGCTATGGAGCTTCACCTCCCCTGAGGCACTGTAGCACAGCTGATCCTCTGGAGACTGACAAAGAAACAGAAGAATCAACAGAGAAGTATTGTAAACATGCATTTTACCATCCTTGTAATGACCCTAACCATTATTCACCTTCAAAATATATGTTTTACCCCTAACAATAACCATTATCACAAACACCACACTCCTAAATCCTTCCCCTAATCATATACATTTTAACTTCTACTAGATTTTTCCGAGCAATAAAACGATGATCCAATTTGTAAGCCCTTGCTTAGATTCAGGACAGTAAATGTTTAGATATGAGTCTTGGGCAGCACAACCAATGCCTTCTGGTCCTTATCACACTGTTTCGGCATTCATAAAGTCTATACTTAAATTCTCACATGACAGAAAAAACGCTCTCCCTGGCGTGCTACCTTGAATGTGCACAGGTGACAAGGATATCACTAAAGTGCAATGAGGCAAGACAACAATATTCAATTACTAACCCTCCCAAACTCAGATGGCACTAGCCAAATCCACTGCCCTCCATGGGATCCCAGGGCAAATTTGTGAGTAGTATTTGAACAATGTTCTCACAATCATGCAGCAAATTGAATTCATCACAGCATTGTTGAGGGGCCCTGAACTGTGACCTTAAACCTAAACTTGACCCCTCAGCACAAAATTGACTGGTTACTCATGGGGACCGGAAAAGGACTTAACATGTACTATTCTTAGCCAGTAGGCGACAACGAGTATAGTAAAACCTCTATGTACCCACATAGAGTTTCTTTCGAAAGAATTCATACACCTTCACTCTGTCCACATTTTGCTGTGTTATAGACTAAATCTATAATTCATGAAATTTAGATATTTTGTTATCAATCTAAACACAATACCCCATTACGACAATGTGAATTTATTGGAAATAAAAAACTGAGATCTCATGTACATAGGTATTCAGACCCTTTGCCATGACACTCTAAACTGATCTCAGATGCACTCTGTCACTGGATCAGCCTAATGATATCTCTAGAACTTAGAGTGCATGTGGTGAATTCAACTAACAGAGAATTATCTTGAGTGATAGGTTGATCCAAACCTTCTGGAGAAACCTTCTGGGGAAGGTTTAGAGCAATAGAGTTTTATTGCAGTGGACCTGCCAGAAGGACAACCAGCTCTGTAGCACACCAATCAGGCCTGTGTGGTTGAGAAACTGGATCCAAGTCAATCCTGAGTAAAACAGGTAAGATGTGCCTGAAGGACTCAGAGTATGAGCAAAATGATTCTCTGGACTTCTTAAACCAATATGGAACTTCCAAATGCCATGTCTGGTGAAAACCAGGTCCTGCTCATCAGCCGGCTAATACCATCCCAGGGGTTAAATATGGTGGCAATATGCTATGGGGATGCATCTGAGAAGCATGAAGTATGACACTGGTTGAAGGATGAACGGAGCAAAATACAGAGAGGTCCTTGAAGAAAACCTGATCCAGAGTGCAAAGGACATCATACCAGGACAGCGATGGATCTCTCAGCGCAACAATGACACAAAGCACACAGCAATTATAACGCTGTTTTGGCTTCAGGTCAAGTTTGTTAATGTCCTTGATTGGCTCAGCCAATGCCTGTACTTGAACCTCACTAAACATTTAGAATGACCTGAAGAGCACTGTTTGCTGAGACTCCCCATGCGATCTCACAGAGCTTGTAGTCAGTGAAGGGTCTGACTTTCCAAAGGCACTGTACATAAGTACACAACTCTGTAAGCCTATACAAACCAGCTGGCAAAGCTCTTTACTGTTAGTTTAATCTGATCTGTGTACAATGCCATCTTCAGCACACACTGTTGAAGACAACACAATACCGGCCTTGTCATTACATTAACGGTTATGGCGATGATGCACAACTTTATACTGTTACCTGTGGGTGGGCCTGACATCCACAAGTCATCCTATCAGACTGGCGGTGGAGGTCACATGACTGTAAGTTGCTGGGGGGCACACTTAGTTCCCGCGTTTGTTTCTGAAAGGGGATTTCCCTGAGAGGTTGGCTTCGCTCTGAGCAAACAGCACACTGTCACAAGGACACAGACAGAGTGCTTTTGGGTTATCAATGGAAACTGAATTCACAACCTGTTCACTTGTTGTCACACACATAGTTAGAAATGCCTGAGTTTCCAAGTTCCGACTAGCAATTGAAAGCGGCATCGCAGCACAGGCTACACTCATTCTACATGACAGTGTTCCTACACAACAATGGCCAATTGTAAAGCAAAAAATACTTTGAGATGCAGCCCATTAACTAATGAGGTTGACACACCAACACACACACGCCCCTTCCCACTGTCTCCTCACTGTGCACCCTACAGTGTCCCCTCTTTATGGTCCTGACCGCAATTAGGACAGACATTAAAAAGCCTGTTAACGCCGGAGCTCTCCGCCGTCCCTGTAAAGAAGCCGATTAAGTCGCGAACGCAGAGAAATTACAACAGGCACTTTGAAATGGGAATGGCTTCTCTAGGTTTTTGATGCACCGTAGTGAGATCAGGCTTTCCATCAGCTCAGCAATTCACCATTCTGGGGATGGGTACCCCTTTAGCAGACAGAATGCTTTGGTCAGGCTTGGGAAGTTGGGCTTTAGACAGCTTCATTAGGGCACCATCCCCCCAACACAGGGGTTCCTCGGTGCTGGATGTTTATGGTGACACTAAAAAATGTTGTCTTCGCTTCACGGAAGCTTTTATAAATCAGACACTTGGCGCGTTGATGTGAGACAACATACAGGGCTTTTAATTAAAAGTTACATACAGTAACAAGACTACAGCTTGTCCATTCCCATGTTACATCGCATGCGATGCCATTGGCACTTAATTCTCTGTGCCTTTGGCAGCAACGGAGATACCCTTCTCCACTTAAACAGCTCTGCAGAGAACCAGAATGTTTCCTGGGTGCTCACTGAACACGCCTAAGGACCAACGGTACTCAAGACTAAAACAAACAGAACCTGACTTGCTGATCAGCATGGAAGGTCAGGAGTCTTAATTAGCTCGGGGGCCACCGATTCTATGCCAGACAGACACACATGTGAAGACGATGATGGTCATGTGATGCAGTCTGCTGCTCGAGGAAGACCACTGTTGTCAACAACTCATTTTTGCAATCGTACCGGTGTCAGAATGTCGATACCCTTTGGGTGTGGACCAAGTCAAATGAAAGAGGTGCAGCCCAGGACTGTCTACCAATATCCTCCAATTAAATGAGACGATGATTAGTTCTAATCTTACAGGGGAAATTATGCGTCTGAGGGGATAATAGATTTGTCTGTTAAGAAAAAAGGACGTATGCTTTCATTTGATTCATACCTTAGGATCACCGTCAGTCTGGACAGCTTTGGAGCAGGAAACCTGCTGCAGGGTTCTGGGTAACACAGAAGGGATGCAGTGTCCATGGGTTTGTCCCAGCCAGGCACTGATGCGAGACGGGTCAAAGGTCACAGGCTCCGAGGAGGGTCTGTCGAGCATGGAGGCCATCCAGTGGCTAGTGCGTAGAGGTCCGACATCTCGGACACTCTGGTTTGTAAGGGGTGAGAAGACATCTGGGTTCTAGAAACACAAACACAACCACAGCATTTCGGTGAGGTTATACATTTTTTATTTAACCTGACCTTTGTTAACACGTCATTTGTTTTTTTTTGCTCTAATAGGCAAAAAACATCTACGGCCTCAATGTTTTTATAATGTAAAAGCATTCTTGTACCATCTTGCACAGTTAACTACTGTAGGTTTTGGTCTGGACTTAAACAGTGCAACCATCACCCTTGTATAAGTCACAGCAGCAGAAGAAAACTTTTTCACCCCACATGCAAATTCCCCAGTCATTATTGTGCTTGCACACAAACACACAATAACTCCTTGTTTATCAAACTAAAGAACAACATTGAGCCTCATTACAATTTCAATGGATCATTTGTTTCACCCTGACAACCACATGGACATACTTTATATCCATGCACACTGTCCAATGCATTTTTCACATTCCTTTGCCAGTTGAACATAAGTTTAAATTCCTGGTAATATTTTAAAAAAAACCATGTTGACCTGCTTCGTAGCCTTAGGTAAGACTAGCGGAGCGAAGCAGCACCGCACAGATCAGCAGAGGGAGTCTACTCACCACTGTTCCTGTCTGGGTCATATAAGACTGAGAGCCCGTGGAGCTGAGGAAGCTCCACCTCTTCACACCATCTCTGGCCAATGGCTTCTCTCGGTCTGCGTGAAAGACAATGGGGCACCACAGATAAACTGCCGAGACTCACAGACACACATCAGAAACATTGAAGTGTAGAGATGGCCAACTAAAACGGTAGAACCACGGAGTCTTGTGTCTGTCACGTGTCACCTCGAGGGTCCGGCAGAGACAGTCTATATCATTTAAATCCCTACCTGTGTTGGTGCTGAAATAAGATGAATCTGCATCGTCGTGGGAGACCGGGCCCCCGATATCAACGGAGGGGTCCCACTCGAGCACCAAGTAGTCCTGGGTGGAAGAGTTGTCAGGGGCATTTTGCTGGTCTGGGGGACTGCTCTTCTCAAACACCCCGTCCTCCTCTAACAGGGTCTCGGAAGGACAGCCGGAGTCCGAGGCTGCTGTCAGAACCCAGTCATCCTCAAACACCTGGCACAGGACAGACACAGTGATTCTAACCAGCTCCACGGCATTGGAAGAACCGGGGTTTCTTCCAAAGTATCCGATGAGGACACTCCACTCAGGCGTTTCGCCAATGTCTGCCACGTCAGGTTACGATGCAATAAACACACTCATGGAGTTGTTATTGTCAGTGTTAGGTAGAGAAAAATGACCTGCAACAACCCAAAGTCCCTTTCCCTACATTCTCCTTCCACCAGATTCCTTTACCCAACCCAGACCAAGGGAGGGCAGGAACAGAGGGGAACACTGAAGAATAGTAACAAAAAGAGTTCTGAATAAAGGAAAGCATGGCCTTAGAGGAGCTGGTACCGCCCTGGACACTCTGAAGTCGTACCAGTCTCATGCTGAGCAGCCGCGTGTGGAGACGACCCACCCCCTCGAACACATGGGCACAGTAGAGGAGCAATTCCTGCAGCCCCGCCTCGATGTCCTGGGCATCCAATGGCTCGCTCTTCTGGATCAGTGCCTCGCCACGCTCCAGGAGGCTGTTCAGACGCCCAGCGTTGACCCCCACTGCTTCCTGGAAACTCTAGGGCACACACACACACACACACACACACACACACGAAGAAAAGGTCATTAGACTAGTTCCAGGAATCAGTAGAATCAAATATGACTAATGTAAATTGTCAGCCAGGCCAAAGACAGGAGTAATTACAGATATGACTTGATAAAGCAGATACGGTGTTAGAGACAGGCGTTGACCACTGATTGTTTGGACAGGTGACTTGGCTGGTTCAGTCCTTTACCTGCAGCTCTCGCATCTTGTCACACGTGTCCCTTCCTGAGAAGTGTTCCACTTCGGTCAGACGAAGGTCCATGTCAGCCAACCACACAGCCATCTCTTCCCTCTGATTGTCAAACTCCTCCCGCTGGGACACACAGTGCTGGGCAGGGCAACAGGAGCCACCACGCAGGATGGAGAAAATATAAAGGAGAGAGAGGAGAAGAGAAGGGGAGAAAGGAGAAGAGAAGAGGGGACAGGGGAGAGGGACTATAAATTTATATTTTTGTTTCCTTCTAGCGATGCCAGCTATACAAATACATTTGAATTGATTTGAAACAAAACACATCTTATTCCACTGGACACTAAGAAATCTGTGGCATGAAGGTTGATGCCCTGCATCAGGAATCCCTAACCCTGAGCCTCCGGCAGACGATCTCCACGGTCCCACTGAGGCGGTCCCAGCGTTGACCACAGTCCCTGGTCATGCTTGCCAGGCGGGACCGAATGGCCCCATCAAACAGTCTGGTCAGGGTCCTGTTCCTCAGGGTGAGACTATCCAGCTGCACTAGCCTAGACCCAGCCTGGCTCCTCAGGTTCTGTGGCACGAGGAGATTGACAGAGATCAGTATCTCCAAACTGTTCTTTTACACAGGTGAATGGAGCAGTTCTGTAATAAGTCCACTGTGTCATGACGCCTGTCTACATAAAAGCTTGAATTAAGATGATCTGAGCCTATTTTACCTCAAACTTCTTGAGCTCCTCTTTGGCAGTGACAAAGGGCACAAAGGCAGTTCTGGGCGAGTCAGCAGATTGCTCAGCCAATCGAAGCCAGTCACTTAAAGAGTAATATTCCTTCATGAACTCATGCCACAGCACCCATTTCCTCTCCAACCTCAGGAAGACAGAGGCCAGAATGGCAAAGAGAAAAGCACATTGATTAGGGTGCCAAGGTGGGCATAGGTTGTGATGGCAGTATTTGCTGCTATTGAACAGCATAATTAAATATCCATTAATGAACCATCTAAGTTAACTAGGCCTGAATCTTGCAATCATGAAATACACTTGGGCAATCAGAATCAGGAGAAATATGCTGTTTTAAGGAGTTGAGAGTCTTTGAGGGTCTTTACAGACGTGCACTCACTGAATACAACCATCTAGAGACGAGCATCCGTCTTGGTTCAAGCAGGTTCCCAGTGGCAGACAGTCTTGGGGCTCCTCAAAAATGTCCTGTAGAGGCAGGAACTGGGAGTTGGAAAAAAGAGGCTCAGTGGTCTCTAGGACCAGATCTGATGCTAAAGGGCTGTTTACAGATTGGGGGCCGATGCCACTTCCTGTGTGGCAAGGATATTCGTCTCCATGACGATCATCTGGGAGTGGCATCTTGGGCTCCCACCTGTCACCTTGGTGCTTCCACTACGTCACCGCTAAAACTGTGAAAATGAAATGACATACTCAATGCAGTACATTTGGAAAACATCACAGCAACATCGAATATAATTTGCATAACAGCGGTTCTTAAATAGTTTGGGCTTGGGGACCACTTTTGTGATTGCAAGCGGTTTCCCTGACAATCAGAACCCTTGAGGGAAGGCAAAATTACATGCAATTTCTTCTTCTATGACTTCAGTAGTGCTTGGTACTAATGTCTTAGGCCCTGGGAAAAACAACTTGGCCATGTACATCAGGTCAATCTAATTTCATGCAAATCTTCATATTTTGTTATGAGGCAGAGATTGCTACAGCAGCTTTAAAGTGAATATTGCTTTTGTAGAGCAGTTTCCCAAGTGGGATAGAGAAATATTAAATGCAAGTTTAATGTACAATAATTGTAGGTAAACAAATAAACAAATAAAAAAGAATAGACAAATGCATTCACTAAAGTGAGGCTACAACCTGAGTAGCCAAGCATATATTTTAGGAGCCACATAATCATTCTGTGGAAGGAAGACTTCTCATGGATAATGGCAGACTTGGCAGACCTACACTTTTTCACATGGCAGACTGCTAAATAGAAAACGAAAACAGAGTAGTGTCATCTATGTTGACATTATTTCAGGCTGCCTTGAAAAAAATATTGCACAACAGAAAAGTAAGGCGAAGGCTGTATAGAACCGGTCTGTAACATACTTGTCTTGTTGTGAAGGCCCAGACTGTTGAATTGTGGTTCTTAGCCAGTCATCTCTACCTCCCCTTTTCTCTCACCATCACTTTCAGTTGCTGTTTATTTCCAGTTGGCTTGGCAGTAGCCGACTAGTAAGTCTGTCAGATAACATTTAGCAGAGTGGGCACAGGATTCTGACCAAAGTGAAAAGGTCAAGCATTAAAAAAAGTTTGCCAAACCATGCCCTGTTGCTTGTTAAAGTTACTGTCTCTAATTTGGAGAGCAGAGAGGATTAATAATCCTTTTGGAGGCTGGGTATTAATGTTACGAGTGCCAGCCTGGAAATCTAACCAGGACGCAGAGGACCCCGACTGTATGATAAGTCCCAAAGGACCCTCTTAGTGACCGCAGTGAGTCAGGAAACACGTTGAACGTCTGCAGTTTACACGTGGCTATGTTCCCCTAGATGCCCTTTAATCCAACACCACTTCCAGACTCATCTGGTCTCCCATACATGGACTGACCAGAACCAACCCGTCTGAGCTTCACAGGCAAACCCATTGTGTGATACCGGATGCTGAACTGCTGTTCTGGGATTTGTTCTTCAGACCTTCACTAAAGCAATTGATAATATCATGAAAACTCTGTTCTTGTAAAGATTCTCATCATGGCAGTGATATTTTTTATTAAAAAAGTGTTTATACAAAAATTGTTAATAGTCAAGTGGAAATGAATGTCAAGTGAAAACCACAATAATACAATGGCCTGATCCAGTTCACATGCGTACCTTAAATTTGTTCGCATGTTGCGGACTTAAGCCTTACAAATCCTGTAACACTTACAAAGCCTGTCAATACTATGTAACCCTCATAACTCATATAAACTACATTTGGGGAGGAGCATGTACACTCCACCTAAAGGGGTAAGAGACAAACATAATATATCCAAAAGGGAATTACAGTCACAGAAATAAACTTTTATTTTGTCTGTCCATTCAGTGAGACATCACAGTTATGAAACGCAGTCTTCTTATTTCATACAAATAATATGCTTCAGGGCAAACATACTGATCGAAGTAAGGACTGACCAGTAATGTCTTTCAAAAGCTAGTTTTAGGGAAAATAAAACTGTGTGGGTAATGGTTTCAATACACATCACGGGTAATCTGCCACCTGAGAGAGTTCATCCATCCACCCACCCAACTCTCTACATTGTATTCCTTTCACTGTCTCCTGAACGTTAGCAATCTGGGCTGCAGAAGTCTGAACACCCGGCAAATGTCTCGGAGGCAGTTCTCGATGGGTTCATTGGTGCTGTTCGCAGAGCTGTGAGATACTGGCCCTGTGAGTCTGCCTCTCGGGGAGTGACTTGTGAACTACTCTAATGGCCCAACTTCAAGTCTGATAGGTCACACACAGCCGGGGAGGAGAATAAAACCATGGTCCAAGGCTGATGTTGGTGAAGTCGGATGACTACAACTGTAATCTGTGATACACTTATGGACCACATCAATAAATATAAAAGAGGGTGATTTTATCACCTCACAGTAATTAGTGCTTCTCTCAGTGAAAAAAAAACAGGGATCATCAGGTTCAGATTGTTCCATCCAACCCCATTCGTTCCCATTCAAATTTCCTGTAAACAACTTAATTGAAGTGGCATCGAGCAATAATACCTTACCGGGTACAAGTTAACACAGGAACCGTTTTTCCCATGGAAGTGCTTTTTATGCTCGGCTAAATGGAAAGCCAGACAGGAGAAGTGGCCTGGGTAGCCTCAGAGAACAATCAGCCTTGGAGGTCAATAAATCACTTCTTCATATTTATGTGCAGAACGAATGATGAGGGCACCACAGTGGCCCTGGCAGAAGAAAAGGCCAAATAGATCCTCCCTGGTCCCTTACCTGCCGAAAACGTCACAGCAGTTTGGCTACTACGATGCCCGGGGCCCGTTGTTCATCACCAGCAAATCAACAGACCACCCTGGAGTAATGTCACACGTGATAATCTGCCGCCGCCCGTCCGTCTGAGAATAAGACTGACCTCTGGCCCTGGACTGGTCATCTATAGGCCAACAGGGAATAACACAACGATAACAGGCGACAAGACACATATTTACCAATTGGCATCATCTTCAGTCAGACGAGAAGGCAAGACTTTCAAAATGGCTACTTGCTAACCAGCCAGCCATTAAGTGAAGGAAATAGGATTATCAACACCAGGAAGACCCTCTCCCAGCAGCGTCATCTCATCATTTGTAAGCTTTGCGGCTGCTCAGTCACATCTGAGGGCAACGAGTCACTGGACTTGGCCCTGAGGCGATGGAGACGAAAATCGAAAGCAGTTTTATTACTTTTGTACCTGTGAAGGGAGCTCACTCCATTGTAGAGAGTAATAGAACACACAGGTGTCACAGCTTCTAAAGGGCATTTCATTTCTGCATGCCGGGAGGGTGGGGGGGGGCGTTGACGTTGATGCCCCCGCTCTTTGTGTGAGGTTAATCAAGTCTCCAGTGCTGAATGTTGTGTTGTGTGTTGGGGGAGTTGAGTGACATGTAATTCCGTTGGGGCTCGCGTCAGAATCTCTGGTTTGTACGAAACATCGTATGTGCCTGTGCTATGCACGCCGTGTATAAGGGTGTTGTAATTCGTTTACAGCCCTCCTTCAGAGAGTACAAAGAAGAGGTGGGTTCCCGGGCTATAGGGGATGATACTGGTCCAATTACAGGCCACTTCTCAATTACAGTACATTTACTTGTCTGCTCCACAGTATTGCTCCACTGCTATATCTATCACTTTGTCTATATCTATATCTATCTATATGGAAATTAACACACCTATATCCCAGTAGTGTCCTAACTACTATAATTTACTGATGAACGGTTGTTGCAGTGTGGTGATACCTTGTTCACATGCTATCCAAAACATTGGAGAATAGGGCTACTAACAGTTTACCATACAATATGTCCAAAAGGACAGGATGCCTAGTCACTATTTCTACAGCCTGGATTCATTACCAGTCCAGGAAGACATGAATAGAGATGACTAATGGCAGCTTATGCCAAATGTGCATGTCTCATTTTACTGGCAAGGTACAGGGGGGTGAAAGCAGGTGAATCTTGGTAGTTTTACATAACCAGACCAATATTTGAATATGTGAGACCGAGCTGAATGAACACACAGCAAAAGCGCTGCCTGCTATGAAGACAACAACAAAAGAATCTGGTTGAGACATAAGGCGAGCTGCTGACGTCATGAGCCGGCGATGGCCCAGACAGCCCAGCGCGAGAAAAATGAAGAACAACGACAGCGTCAACACAGCTGTGAAGTGTGATTGGCCACTGACATTTCACTGCCGTGACGGACGCGTCTCCCCGGCTGACCCGGCACCGTCCTGGATCACCTGACGGCAGACTGGGGGTGAGAAGCCGAGACATTAGCCGGGAAAAATAGGATAATTAAACCGCGGAGTCGGGTCTCCTACTCAGTCCCTGACAGAACGTCATGTATCAACTGCCATTCCCCCGACACAGACACAACGTGCGTCTAAAGCACGGGAGGCTCAAACGCTCATCACACCCATCCGATTTGAGGTGGACATAGACAGGTTACTGGTATCCGGTACCTCAGCAATCATTCTGTGTCCCGGTAGCTCGTGTCTTTACCCTGTTCTGACGGCGGAGAAAACAACGGCGTATTGGTATGCAGGTCCACAGCCTGGAGCCGAGACAACCAGCAGAACAGACTGGGGCTCCCCTCCGTGGCGTGACGCTCAGTCGTCTGCCTGTGTTACAGACGAGACACTCCGCAGCACCTTGAGTGACCCCATCCCAAGTCTTAACTCGACATCGGCCACTTCCCTTCACGTCGGTTATATCAGCGTCCATCAGAGAAAGAACGCAGTCAGATCAAAAGCAGCGGGGGTCTCTGTGACCAGATGCTACGCTGGTAGCACACAGCCACTGGAAACAGTGCAGTGGAAGTATTTGTCTATGCAAATGGAGAAAATCAGCATAGGGAACAGATTATTTCACGTCGTTATACAGCCCACCGGGTGAAATTATAGGGAAAGAAAAGTCTGATTACGTCATCGCATCTACTAACACCTAATACAGATCTGTTCTCATCCCAACAGTTAACAGGCTTATAGACACATTCAGTGCAATGCCAACCCGCGGGGGGAAAAAAGGGACGAGGAGCAGGTGTGGGGGACATCTGTTTTTCGGGTGACATCTTGGTGGGACAACCGGCGAGGAACAGAGATAAAGGGAGGCAGGCTTCGCATCTTCTGCTGCATCTGTACCCAACCCCCCTGTAAAAAAAAAATGTTCCCCTCACTCCCACATCCCAGAGACTGCATCCATTGTCTTGGGAGCACAAAAGGCTCACAAAATGAACAAATGTGCCTTTTTGCTATCTGGGTGGGGAGAGGAAGACAGGCCTGGGACACTCGATCTCTACACTGTTTACACAGAGATAGAGACAGCCAGGGACAGAAACTCATCGTCAGGATCTGATCCAAGATCAGAATGCATCGGTTTGCGGGAGACAAAGACTGGATCTGGTTATGCTTGATATAATCTTTCTTTCACCACATAACCAGTGTCAGCATAAATGAAGTGAGAAAGGGCAACTGGAGGGACAGAAAGAGACCTAAAGAACGTCCACATGTATGAGGAAAAACGTGTTGGAAGACACAAGGAACGTTTATTAACAGGGCAACACAACTGGCATGTG
>JACXGJ010015410.1:0-13549 GCA_016801105.1 Esox niger | reverse complement strand
AGGGGTCCAAAGTCACTCAACGTACAGCGGGCTGCTTCTCAAGGACATTTTTCAACCCAGGATTTGAAGAATTCAATGACTGTGTGGTCCTTGTCTCCCAAAGACCTCCGCTGGGTTGCGTGTCATGCTGAGCGATATCGTACATGGGGAGGGGGGAGGAGAGGAGGGGGTTGTCAAACAGAGACGCAAGTGACCAGCACAAGGGCATCTGCTGTGCATTTAAACGGAAAGGAAGAGGACAGAAAGCTAAACATTCCAGGATCAATACTCCCGACGACCACGCCAGGAAACTCCAATAGCTGTATCGAGACACTTCAATGGCAACATCAAGGCAATGACACGCAAACCAGAAAGATTTGTCACACAAACGCTGTACTCACGGGTCACACAAGGGGGGGAGAAAAATACCATAAAATCCATTCTACTTACAACGAGGCAAAAAATCCATTCGGGGGCTAGATTTCAATACGGCTCATACTAAACATGTCATTGTAATTCAGTCATCAAAAGCAATGGGGATCATTTTGAAAAAAGTTATTAAGTGGAAAGACACCATTAGGCCAAAATGTGTGTTTTGCCAATATGCGAGGAGGCAAATAAATGACCTCTGTCATAATGAGATCAGCGAAGCGACCTTAGTGACCAGTGGTCAGCCAGCTAACTGACCAGAAGGGTCAATAACCATCCCCTAGACCAGCCCCTTCAGCACATTCACAGCCCAATCAATGTCGAATTATAGGTTATTTATTGAATAATCAAAACGGTATTATCGCCCGCTGCTCTAGCATGGCCTGACAATGGAGGACACTATTTATCAGCTTGCTCACAAAATTAGGGTAATCAGTTATCATGTAAACAAGAGCCAGCAGCTGCATGCACAGAGCAAGCTATTACTCACTGCTGCTTATCACATCACTGTGTGTGTTTGCGTGTTCGTGTGTGTGTGTGTGTGTGTGTGTGTGTGTGTAGTTGATTGTTGTTCACATCTAGGCCAGGGATATACCACGGTCGTGTGGCACACTTTGCCATTCGTCTTTCGTAGTCTAACGTGCCGTGCTCGAGTACTTCCAATCTTTTGCTTCCAAAAAAAGAGGGGGGATGAGGAGGACAGTGGTAATATTACCCCCAGGATATTGGGAGGAGCACCAACCTCTGACCAATCACAGCATGTGATCTTAAGTGAAGTGAATGCAACCCATATGAAAATGGTGACCACGGAGAGGCTATCAAAGAAAGGAACACATTCACTTTAACCTGGTGGGAACTGAAAATCTGCACAAGGACAGCAAAACAAGAAAAATACAAGGTTCCCCCAGCCAGCCCCACACTAGGAAAAGGTTTAGGGTAATAGTTACCCTAACTGGAGTTACGGTTAGCATTACACGTAGGGTCAGGAATTAGAATCCTGGTAAAGGTTATGTTTTTGGAGTAAAAATTAGGGATTAAAGAAAGTGAGATTTTTAATGGGAATAATGGTGGTTGTGTAAGTGCCTTTTGGATACGTTTTTAACAGTTTTACAGCAAACTAATAAAACAAAATAAATTAGTAGAGCATGTAAAGTGATTTAAAGTATATCGCGAAGTACTTAATCGTAGTACAGTTTAGAGGAGAATTGTGAAACTATAGCCCACGCTCATTACTATGCACATAGGAATGGATGCGCTGACACGGCCCACAGTCAAAGGCAAGGGCAGTGATGTGCCGGAGGTTAAAAGGCACCATTATACCCGAGGTCTGCGGAGGTCAGGAGATGTTGGAGATGTTGGCAGAGATCGGGTTTCCTGCCTGAGTTCAGTCCGCTGAAGTCCGCTGAGCCCCGGCTCACGGTGTGCCTCCTAAAGGACACTAATCCCTTTGTATTGCATCATCTTTGACACACATCACAAGTCCGACACATCAAATGATTTACAGTAACATTACGGTACTTCATTTTAGTACGTCTCGATACATTGAGTGGGTAGAGCGTCCTGTCCTTAACCCTCAATGAACATATCAACCAGGTCGAAGGGTGAGAGCAGAAGAGGACAGGGGTTTGGGACTGGCTGCTGCTTCACAGCTTGTTGGGCAGTGTCTGGTCAGAACGATCATCATAGCGAGAGGGCTGATCTGGAATCAGGTCGTCCACTGTCTATAAAACCTCGGCCAGAATCAGAATCACCTTAATCCAGCAAGTACATAACTATCTATCAGAAAAATGGATCCCACATCAGCGGTCCTACTTGGAGACTCTTGTGAATATAGCCAGTGGCGCTGGGGTTAAAGACATCCCCTGGGTCATTCTTTATGAATAAAATAAATTGCATCAGGCTGGGGCTGCTCTTAAACAGTCCTATCAATCAAATTCACTTATGGCTGCCATAAATTTCAAACCAATCACAGGCCTCTCTAATGCTTCGGCTGGAGCCACGGGTGGCGGTTAACAGGAGATCTTCGGTTGCGGATGCCATGCCTCGCTTTTAAACGTTTTACCTCCCCGCGTGTGTGTACATCATATGTCACCATATTTTGGTCCCGCAGAACCATTAGAAAAGCCGATGTTGCTGCTCTAACCGGATTAGGATTGGTTTTTGTCCCGGCCACAGGGGAGGTAGAGTTACCGACAATAAGATCAGAATGAGCCAATTCCTTTTCTATTCTCATTCAAAACAAACAAAAGGAGCTAATAGGCCGAGCATCTGCGTCCTCTGTGAGGCCAAAGAGATGGCAGGTCGATACACAGAAGCACACTGATAGATGTAAGCTTCTGAAGGGCTCGTTACTGAGGCCGTATCCCAAACGGCACCCTTGCCCCGCGGGGCCCGCTTTAAAAGAAGTGCAGAGCGTGGTGGCTAGGGCATTGTTGGAGCCGCAGGTCAAGGCTGCGAGAGTGGTCAGCAGGGCCCGGTGGTGAAGCTTCTGATCATATCTGTTGGAGGGAATATGGGTATCGACTCTGAAGAATGTCTGCCTGCTGTTTTAGCGCTGGGGATGATCTAATCAAGGCATTAGCCAAGGCCAATATTCACAAGTTCCTATTTAAGGAATTAGTATTATTGGCTGTCTGCGCGTTGTCTCGAAAACACTGGAGTCGATACATGCCATGCGACACGCTGCATTTCTGCAGGGAGAAATGAGGCTGAGAGAAGGAACCGAACAGCCAGTGACAAGTCTTCGACGCGGCAAAAGCCCCAGGCCTCTAGCGATGTGTCCCATTATTAAGCTGTTGATTTGAGGTCACCGTCCTCGCTGTGGTCACCGCTGACCTCGTCCCCTTCAGTTAAAGCTGTCGCCCTGGATTCCTGCCTGGCTGTATGTAAGGTGGCCCTTGCGGGACCCTTTACCCCCCCCCCCGTGATTCAATTTGAGGTCAATTTCTTTCTCTCCCTCTTTGCTGCCGGGCTCGGCGAAAAGCACGTCGCCATCCCAGCGGCCACCTTGCCTTAACCTCACACTCACCGGCGTTAATTGCGTTAGGCCCGCAGTGTTGGTGTTGTAAAGGGTCACCTCGGAGCGAAGCGCTGTGGCCCCCGGCTCAGTATAAAGGACTTTCCTGCCTCTCGTCCACTCTCATTAGGTCCCATTAGTCAGCTCATTCTATCACTCTTGGGGCGCCAGGCCGGCCCCTTATGTGCAGGTGTGACAGGCCCTAACTCTGTTACACCACTTGTTAGGATGGTGACCCCGCAATTTTAGTCCCTCGATCCCTAACCACAACTTCAACTCTGCGGAACCTTTTGCCTTTCTGACCTCCGACTGTATTAATTTCCTAAACTTGTGCCCTGAGATAGACGCTATAGAGGCGCCTCCGCCCTAATTTAGATAACTTAGCAAAACACAGCGGCTGATAAGGATGCTGGGAACTGGAGTACATCCCCTCCCTTCTAGGTTCCAGGTATTTATTGGAGGGAGGGGACCTTGGAATCAGGAAGCTAATGGCATTACACCTACTGAGAATGGCTGAAGTCCAACACGACAGCCAATCAGGCTCAGCTCTTATTTGCAATCTTGTATAATCTATTGGTGACTGTGTTCCTGGGATTTGTCTATCACTGCAAAGTATTTTATTATAATCTCAGGACACTGGTTTTATTGACACCATCAACATAATTAAGTGGATATCACTATCCAGAGCGAGGGCTGAGATTTTTTTACTTTATTGGGCGCCCGTGGGAATCGAACACACAACCATAGGTTAGCAGTTGAAAGGTGCCAGGCTTCACGTGTTCAATCCACTTGTGACATGCCAATCAGCCATATGTCACAAAACATAAAACCTTCTGACATTCAAGTAAATGTTTGTTTTTGGGCAGAGCTTGGAATTCACTTTATTAATGAACTAATTAGTTACAGGGAAATCACAATAAATGTGTAATTACCTAAGAGCTATTGCAATACAGGCCATATTGTTATATAGCTGTTAGGTATTGGCAGCCAGCAGCAGATTACACTGTCCATGTAGCAAATCGCCCTCTGGGTTGGTGACCCACAAATGTCATATCATCCCCCAGCCCGGCATGCTCTCCCCTCGGCACCATACTGTAACTGTCACATGTGATCCGGGAGGAGGAAGGGGGTGCAGGCCCCCAGGCTGCTAGTGGGCTTGAGAGAGGGGGAGAGACTGGGCCGTTAGCGGCTGCCTACTCAAGCTCAGTGTCCTGGCTGCTTGATCGGAGGCGTGCCTGTATAAACGTCCTCGTAAAAATGACAGCTAGACATATGTATGGATCCCCATTAAAATTTTACTACTAATCACCCGGCTGGCGTGCCTGCTGCCTGGACCAGGGCAGTGAACGGGGCCGTGCCTACACCGTGAGGTGGGAAGGAGCTTCTGCTGCTAAATGAAGACATCAGCTTCATCCCTAGCCATCATAAAATACAGTCAACAACAGCCTGGCCGCTGCCTGCCAGCCAAGGGCTATGAGGCCCCGTAATGGGCTTTTTATTCCCGTTTGGTCACAGAGGCGTTGGAATTAAAGCCCAATTTAGTGTTTGGGCCCGGGGACACACAGCTCAAGGTCATGTGGACCGCTAGCTGGCCTTTAAATTACGATGGAGTGTTGCTCTGATTTGTCGATGTGTAACAAAGCCACAGAGCACTTAGACAAAGTTGCACTGTAGGCCTACGTACCATAAAAAACTAAACGCCTAAAGTGAGTCAATATATCGTCAAGTCAGACCGGGTGCTGCTAAAGGAAAGCGAGTCCCTGACACCGCAACATTGTCGCTGAAAAGACGCCCGGTACCGTTTCCTTTAACTAGCGTTCAACTAACTACATACGTCTCAGTCTGTCTGACCCCTGAGGTTGAACTCCGTGAGCTAGTTTAACAACAGACAGTGGCGGAAAATGTAAACAGGCAGTGTAGCACCAGAGAAGAGGTCAGAGGTCACACCGTGTTGTTCCTCCAGGACCGGTCAACAGGACATGGAGAGAGGAGGTATTCAGTAATGAGGGATCAGGGGAGGGGTGACCGACTGGACTTGTTAACAGTGACAGGTGTCTGTCTCAGTTAGAAGCGGTACACCTGTACAATCCACGAAACATCTGGCGCTGCAGCGGGAAAAAACAACAGCCCTTTACTTCAGCACAGATTGCTATGACTGGATTGGACAGCTCAAAGGCTCTGTTTTTAGTTGTTAAACAACATCATTATCTACTGCTAACCAACCGTCTGACATTTTTCTCGTGGAGGTAGTATTGTGTGTCAAATAATGCTGTTCAGCTGTTTGAAGTGTGGATATGAGAATTTCTCCCTGAGCATACATAGACACTTTTGCAAAGGTTGTTCTAGAAGAGATATGGCAGCTCATTGCAGAGTGTTTAAAATACAGTCAATTCAAGACAGGAACTTACAAAATATACCATAATGTATTTTTTTTCTCTGGCTAAATATTACATTTAGAAAGAACGTTCAGTCTCTCTTAGATGACAACAAAGAGGTTTAGCGGCTGAAAGTGAAAAGTGACAGGGGGTGCAGATGGAGTTGATACCCTCTAAATGAACCCCCCTCTTATTATTAAGCCCCCCTGCCCCCCCCCCTCCCCTTATTCAGAACACCTACTCCTCATGCTATTACCTCGCTGGTGGTTTCATTATCTGGCCTGAACTCTGTATAACCCTTCAGTGGTCATTCTTTATGTCACTTGGGGTACAGGGTTTGTGATTTAAACGTGCAGTCCCCATAATTTGATTTCTTCATGGGGTGCGGCAGGGAGGAGGGGCGAATGGGTCTTGGGGGTCGAGTCGGTAAGCGATAGCAGAATGACTTGAAGAGGCTAATAAAGTAATCAAGCCCTTCGTTACATGGTAATAATATTGCCCCTAAAACACAGATAACTATTACTTGGCCCAATGATTACTGAACATTAATAGCTTTTCACTTTCTTGCCCCCTCGTCTCGCTTTTGCCGCCTCAGCTGGCAATTAGTAGTTAGAGGAGGGGAAATAAAAGACGTGTGACTACTGTGGTTGCCAATATCACTTCCAGAGATGACAGGGCTGCTTCCTTCCAGCTCTCAGACAAGCAGAAGCACACTCAGAACAGGGAAAAGTTGTGTCATCTGTTCTCAGGCACACACTTACATACACACTGTTATTTTGAAAATGTTATGGGAAATTCTGTCAGGCCACCCATAAACAAGGCATGAACCATTATTTTTCTCTGAATCAATGAATGTTTCGAAAGAGTCTGATGCCAAAGCGATATTAAACGTCAATTTCAGGTTGATTTGTTTTAGGATGTTTTATAGTGTTGTGATTTTCCTTTGTGCATTTCACTGACAAGGGCTGATGGGGAAAGATAAAGAGAGAGACTGGGGATAGTTACTCATGCTCCTACTCCAGGCATGGATCTAGCTTGAATTACACCATACAGTGTTTCCGGACCTATATGTCAGCCCCTATCAACTACGGTTATTAATGGGTACCATCATCTATTTTCACAAAACATGAAGACATAATAACACTGTTTCTAAAAGGAGGGGCTGGGGGAAAAGAGGAGGAAACTGAATATCAAAGCAGGTTCTAAAATCAAATTCCCACATCACATAATGTTATCATCACACTTTAAAAACGTGGGTATTGAATACAGGAATCCTGCATCCGATAATTATGATGTTGGATTGGTTGAACACAGACATCTCCAAAATACATCCCTTTGATGGGAACTCAAAGGAAAAATGAATACATAACGATTGGTCAAATGTAATTACCCACCGAGGGAAGATTTATGTCTGGAAATGCATGCCTCCAACCCCATCCAAAAACAGACTTGTTTCCAAATAATGCACATTCCCAATTTAGTGTACAACCTTTGATTACAGGGTGCCATTTAGAACAAATTCCCAGCTTTTCCCTGCTCTGAGGAGTGGCTGCTATTGACCTGCTGTGCTGCCATAGAAGTCCAATCATTCAAGTGCCATCGATATGACCCAGCTTGTTTACACCTGGAGAGGACACAATTGTATAGTGGAAATCAATGGGAATCACCTGAGTGGCACCTCGTCCATTGTGACAGGGGAGTTGTGGGAAGAGGGACAGACTCTTAGGAAGGGTGACAAGTTTTCAACGGATCCTACGGGCCCTGACCAAGAGACAGGCTTGTGAGCAAAGTAAATATCCTCCCTGTGGTAAAGGTGAAGGGCAAAGCTAGGTATCAGCCCCGAGACAGTCACACATAGGGCTTGTGCTAGCTATCTACCCTGATACAAGCCCTCGGACCTAGGGTTTCAGCTACCCTGATGCCAGTATTTAGACATAAGTCTTCAGCTAGCTGTCTATCCTGATACCGGCCCTTATACGGTTTCAGCTAGCTACCTACACTGATACCAGCCCTCAGACATAGGGATTCAGCTAGCTATCTATGTTGATTTCGGCCCTCAGACATTGGGATTCAGCTAGCTATCTATGCTGACACCAGCCCTCAGACATTGGGATTCAGTTAGCTATCTATGTTGACACCAGCCCTCAGACATAGGGATTCAGCTAGCTATCTATGCTGATTCCGGCTCTCAGATACAAGGATTCAGCTAGCTATCTACACAGATATCTGCTTTCAGACAAGGACTCAGCTAGCTATTTACCGATATCTGCCGTCAGACATAGTGCTTCTTCTAGCCATCTACCCTGTATTCTACTCTGTATTCAGGCATAGGGCTTCAAGATAGCTTCCTACCCTGATATTTACCCTTAGTCATAGGGCTTCAGCTAGCTATTTCCCCTGATACGGACTTAGAGCTTCTCATGGCTCACTCTAAGGCCTCTATCTACACCCCCCACCCCTCACCCTCACCATGACGGTTGTCTAAACAGGGGACACAGGTGCCACTACTAACTTCTTGGTTTTGAGTCGTGTTTGCGGCTGGAAGTGGAGGCGACTAACGGTGCCAGTTTTTAAACATGTTGCATGGAGCTCCATCTGGAAAGCAGACCATGGGTATTTTCTGCCAGGGCATTACGAGAGGTGGATTACAGACGGAGGGGGGGGTGGCTGCATTCCAACAGGTCGCGTTTTCCCCACCCCGCTAACTCTTAAAACATGTTAGTTAGCTCAAAGTACTTGGCTGGTAGAGTACAGCTACATTATGAGTACTGTATATGCAAGTAATTGGGTGGTGGTTTGTAGTTTGTAGTACATCCCCATATGTAGCCCATCATAATTCATGGAGTGTGAGTATATGGCTTTTGCCATTGTAAGATGTAGTCTACATTTTGTTCCAACTTTAGACATAGCAATGTTGACTTCACCCATAAAAAGATTATTGGACACGTTTGACCTCATTCTCTTTTTTAGCTATCAAAAGTAGAGAAGATTGACTTACCTGAAACGAACACCCAAGATAGATGCAAATGGGTGCGTGGAAAAAAAAGAAGAGAAAGAAAGGCATCAGAAACAGTTTCCACGTCAATAAAATTCAGCTCGGTTTCACTAACATTTCAACACGACATCAAATGTAGAAAATAAACGGGAGTTTGCGTCACAACATTTTTACAAATCGCAGGTCATATTCATATATAAATGTGCGTCATGGTACAGGAATATGTAGACTGCCACACAGTATCAAATGACTTCTCTGCAGGCTGCAGACCACAACATGCCTGTAAAGCCGCTGTCTTATCCTCAGAGTCCCTACAGGTTCCATTCCTCGCCCTTGTGCTGCGGTGTAAACACAGATTGTTAGGTTAGGGGTTAAAAGTGTTGTGCTTAGATTCTTTGACAGTAATCTAATTTCTCCTCTCTTGCGCATCTATATTTATTTGGTTTTGTCAACACTCACGGCTCTTTTTTCTCCCTTCTGCCTGTGTATTGATCCCCCCCTAATGGATTGGATCTGATTCCAGAGCGTCTAACATGCTTTTGTATCCTCTTATTTTCACCCTGGAAAATCGATCAGGAAGGCCAGAAAATCAGCCAGGATCGGGTTTTAAGGAATCCAACATGGTAGGAAGGTGGTAGGCAGTAAAGAGGGAAGAGACTGGCTGTCTGAAAGAGCAATAGTGACAAGAAACAGAGGGACTAGAAAATATAAAAAAACTAACCATTTAGGAATTTTGTTCTGATTTTTTGAATTAAGATTTTTTGCAACCACAAGACCTGCGTTTAAAGTTCTTATAAGAATGAAGCATTTTACGTGATTAGAATTCAGGAAATTTTGAACAGTCCACATTCCAATTCACATTAGAACATTGTGTATGTTGTGTGACAACAAAGAGCTGAGTGTGTCTATGGTTTCAGACTATGGTTTGTCTATGGTTTCAGACTGTTGTGTCTATGGTTTCAGACTGTTGTGTGTCTATGGTTTCAGACTGTAGTGTGTCTATGGTTTCAGACTGTTGTGTGTCTATGGTTTCAGACTGTAGTGTGTCTATGGTTTCAGACTGTAGTTTGTCTATGGTTTCACACTGTAGTTTGTCTATAGTTTCAGACTGTAGTTTGTCTATGGTTTCAGACTGTAGTGTGTCTATGATTTCAGACTATAGTTTGTCCATGGTTTCAGACTGTAGTTTGTCTATGGTTTCAGACTGTTGTGTCTCTATGGTTTCAGACTGTTGTGTCTCTATGGTTTCAGACTGTAGTGTGTCTATTGTTTCAGACTGTAGTTTGTCTATGGTTTCAGACTGCAGTGTGTCTAGGTTATCAGACTGAAGTGTGTCCAGGTTAGCAGGCTGTAGTGTGTCTAGGTTAGCAGAATGTAGTGTGTCTAGGTTATCAGACTAGTGTCTAGGTAATCAGACTGTAGTGTCTAGGTTATCAGACTGTAGTGTCTAGGTTTTCAGACTGTAATGTCTAGGTTAGCAAGCTGTAGTGTAGCTATGATTATCAGAGAGTAGTGTGTCTAGGTTAGCAGACTGTAGTGTGTCTATGGTTACCCACCTACTAAGGAATGAAGAAAGGAACCATGAGAGGACAGCCAATCGATGGAGATCTCATTCCTGCTGACACAGCATCCTCTGCTCGTGAGGTGATCTCATTGATTAATGCCATAATCATTTGCTTTTTAGTATATTGGCAGTGCCATGGTCTTAATATTTTCAATAAAGGGTATTATCTAACTGTTCATGGAGTGTGACAGTGGTATCCTTTCGACCTTCATTAATGTCATGGCTGAATGTGTGTCAGCTGCTATTTCATTCTCCTCGCTAGGAACACGCACACGCATGAACGCACCACAAATACACACACACAAACACACACACACACACACCGGCACACATAGATCCACAGCCAGCAGATAAACAAACAGCCCCCCACTGCACCTTCAACTGATGAAGCTGTGTTGAATCTGAGAAGGAACTAGATCAATGGCCGCCACTCTGGCTTTCTGTGTGGCAGGCAGTTAGCGTGGTGACGGTGGACAGTCACTTGTTGTGTGATCTGAGTGTAATAGGTGGGGGTGGGGGTGTGGTGGTTGGGGGAGCTCTGGAGCTGAGGGACTCAGGGGGCCAGCCAGGAACCAGCAGGTCTGAAACATGAGCCCAGGGCCTGATCATTTATAAATGGGAAGATATCAATGGCCTCTCTGCCTTTTCACACAGCTGAGCAAATTGGAGGACTTGTCAGGAGTCACAACACGAAAGGGCCAGGCAGGGGAAAAGGCTGCCGCTGCTTGGGGCAGCCTGGGGGAGAGCTCCTGGTCGGATCGACTGTGACCCGGTGGCCTCTACGTGGCTGGGTTCCAAATGGCACCGTATTACCTATACAGGGATAGTGCAGTGGACCATGGAGGGAAATAGGGTTATAGCCATTTTGAATGCAGCCTTATAGATTCTACTCTGATCCAATACAATGGCAGAACTGGACCTTGCTGCTCTGAATGTCAGGCCTTATTAACAGCTCATAAAGCTCCCTTCGGATTGTATGTCTTCTGGTATTGTTCCAGGTCATGAAGCCACTAGAAACTGTACCTTTCTGAATGGGATACACTTTTTCACCAAGTGAAGTACTGCAGAAAATCTATCAATGTACTGTATATACAGTATGTCCATGAGAAAAACATTCACTATAAATGTATACGATATTAAAACAAGATGAGTTGTAGAGTTGTAGTAAACTAACTAGCTGGAACAAGGTTAATATGGGAGAAAACATACCTGAAGGGTTGAGACATTTTGCCAAACCAGCTGTGGCAGCGGCACAAACGCTGCACACGCCATTAAATGAGCAGTTCAACGAGTAGTTGGACACAGGCTGCACATTCAAACTGGTAATACGTTTAAAATAGAAAACACCGAATTATAGCTTTATGTCTATTCAGTTTAACAGCACATTATATAGGCTATGATCTCTCTTATTAAGTGAGATTAAGTAAGAATATTTGTCAAAGATATCACAATTCAATATTTTATCCAAAGCTGGACCTTGACAAAATGCCCATATCTGCCTGCTTGACTGTGCCTGTCACAAGCCTTCCTGACAAGCAGGAGGAGTGGAACGCCTGCCAGGCTGTGGTCTGCTGTACCACACCTGGGATAGCTGGGTCTGGAAAGGGACTGAGGTTAATAGCTCTTCGAGCCAATGAGCTGGCATGGAGCTCAACAACAGCCAATGAGCTGGCACGGAGCATGACAATGGCCAATGAGCTGGCACGGAGCACGACAACGGCCAATGAGCTGGCACGGAGATCGACAAGAGCCGATGGGGTGGCATGGAACTTCCCCTCACAGATTACAGTGCACACCTGTCTTTCTTGGTTGGCTGTTGACTCCTCTGTAAGCGGCCAATCAGCCGGGTTGTAGTGTTGTGGGATGGGTCATTAAGCAAGGATACGGAGGCCAGTGTGCACCGCCAGCCATCAACACAGTCGGATCAAACAGGTGTGGTCATGATGGACTAAAGTAAAAAATTGTCAGTTCCCGCTGCTGTGTCCCGTACAGCGGTACTGTGTATTTGAATTGCTAATAAGTGACAACAGCATTTTCGCTTATGTAAATATTTTGCTCAAAATTATACATGCAGCTGTGAGTATATCAAAATAAAGGCACCCCCCCGCCACCCCTCCCTTACTAAAACACACCTGTCCCACAGACGCCCCTATGTTTCTGTGTTAGCTGTGCGGAAACACCTTACACAGGTGTGTGTCACCAGCTCAGAACACAGTGGGCCCCCTTTCACACTCTGCCTATCTCTGAAGATGAGTACAGATGAAACAGTCTCTTAGCCCTGTTCTCTTTACAGGCTAGATAAGATCTAGATAACATCAGCCAGTTTAGCCTTTTAACAGTATCCTTTGCCGCAGATATGGAGGCACAAAGGAAATTATTTATAGTTTTGGTTGAAACCAGACCGGTAATCTGGGCTGTAGAACGCTAAGGCTAGGCTGTCATTACATTTCGTAGATTTACGTATGTTTCCATAGTAGGAATACAGACACACAACATTGGAAACATTTAGAAAATTCACTGTAACCAAAGCAAAAACTGAGGCTTTTAACCTCACAAAGGACAGATCATTTAACCTATTATAACAGATAGGGTGTGTCGCTGAAATGTGTGTTGTACTAGGCTCATTTATTATTCAATATCTGACCTTTATGTCACAAGATGGTGGACCCTCCCTGTGTGAGTGGTATAGATTAGTAACGTGACCTCTAACACTCCAGGGACGAATATTCACAGAGATAAAAAATGAGCCAAGTGATAAGAAATGAATGTCAGTGGAGCTGAAAAATTAACTCATACATGTTTTAATGTCATACATTTAGGGTGATGGGTTTCCTCACACAGATCTTTGCCGGTGTGAAATCAGATCCCCAAATCTCTTCCCCCGGCTCCGTGAATACACACACGCGTGCGCGTACATGCACGCGCGCGCACACACACACGTGCGCACGCGAACGAACACGCACAAACACGCACGCATGCAAAAAAGCCCTCACAGATTTATCACCCAAGCCCGGCTCCCGTAGGCATCACAGTGGCTGATTTTCTCATTTCATAGGCCACCGGGGTAGAACAGGCATGTGCTTGTTCAAATCCACCCAGCAAGACGGACCGGTCTCAGCACACAACTTTCTCTTTAGCAGCTTAACAGATGCCAAGCAGGAGGGTAGGGAGGAGGGCCGGGGGGGGGGGGC
>JACXGJ010015409.1:0-13549 GCA_016801105.1 Esox niger | reverse complement strand
GGTTAATGGTGTTTTCATTCGGTGACAAATGCATAGCCTACCGGGCAGATTGGAGGAATACGGACGAGGTAACGTATGGGACTTGTAGACGGCATAATAGGAAGTTGATTGGAAGGCATAGGCTACAGTATGTAGAAATTGGTGATTGATGGATGCTTTAGAAAAGTTTGTCTGGGGTTTATCGTTCTCTGTGTTGTAGTTATTTTCGCTCATGTTGGATTGATCTTCTCTCTGACCGCCCCCACCCTCCAGGCCGATCACTGGGACTCCTTAGAGTTTTGCATTGTCCCAGACACAGCATCGCTGGAGAACATTTCCCTACATTCAATGTAGCCAACTCCGCTGGTGACCGAGGTAGCCCCGATGCGTTTTGCTCCACGTTGGATGTGTTGAGAGAGTCTACGAGGGTCCAGAAAAGACTCTAAAGGGGTGAGAAGAACACACACAATCTCTGTTGGCCAAGCCAGTGTTTACAGCGACTAAAACCAAAGAAGACTACAGACCCGGACTGCAGAGACTATGGTCTATGGTAATGCCTGGTTCCTGACAGCTGGACTATTTCTAGTCCTGATGATTCACACACAATCCACACTCTCTGCTCTCCACACACATGTTCCTGCCCTACCCTCTACTCCTTCATACATTTTCTCTTGTCTCTCTTTACACACTCATATCTCCACACAAATTCTCTTGTCACTCAGCATACAGACACTCCTATTTTAATCCAAGAAACCTATATCTCTACACATAACACACACACACACACATTGTTTTCGCTGGGCTACGTATTGTAGTTGTTAATGCTCAGATCCCACAACATCAAATAGTCTAATCCGCCTCCGAGACTCCAGCTAGATAGCAAGAAGAAAAACAGGTTCAAGATGTCAATAGGAACCTACATAGTCAACTATCAATGTAAGTGCTAAGGCAATGACAGATTTGCAATCACACATTCAACTACTAAGCTACTCAGCAAATTTAACATTAACATTAGCTAGTTCATGTTAACAATCTTTACCAGATGGCAAACTTCTCACTAATCAACACTCTTGCTGCACCACTTGTTCACAGCTGCACAGAGACATTGGCACAAGCCTAGAACACTTGTGAATCTTAACAGTGCCCAAAACAATGCACACACTATAAAATAGGATAACTAAGTCTGTGGCAAAAGATTGTTACTCCTTGTTCTTTAGTGTGTGAAGCCTGGTCTGGTTGATAGCATAGAGGTTCTGAAACCAACTAACTTGTGTGCCGATGGAATAAGCTGAGGTTAGAGGCACTTCAAATTGATGTTTTAGAAATGTGATATTTGGAGTTAGTAAATCTGTATGTTGTATAATTCATGTTATTTAATGTACAATGAGATTTTACCCTCTTAAGCCATCAATTATTCCCAAAAATTGTTTCACTGATTTTATTTTTTTACATTGGGCCTTCACATTGTAAATAATTCTCCAATGCTCTTCTGTACCAGCGAGACGCATGGCGACGCACGGAGACGCTTTTGACGCCATCCACTCTGCGCACAGGTCTTGGGCCAGCTGAAGCATGAAGTCCCTTCTGGGGATATTGTCATTCATGCAGCTACGGTACAACACACATGCATTAATCGCAGCAAAATCCAGTATGATGTAAAAAACCGCAACCGGCCATCTCCGCATGCCACCTTGAGTTCGAGAGAGCAAGAGATGTTTATTGCGGCATATAGTTCATCTGAATTACAGGATACTATTTAAAAACAGATTGTGTCACGCTGGGGTGTGGGGAATCCAAAAGAAAATCCAAAAAGGGAGATGGAGGCAGGTGCAGGGGAATACTTTAATCAAACTAAAATTAAACAAAACTGAGTGCCGTGCACTACAACAAAACAACAAACTTAAACTAGGCGAGCAGGAATCACCATGGACATGACATATCATGACAAAACAACACATGACAATGATCCAACAAATGCAGGGAGAAACTGACTGAACTAAATACACAGACTAACAAGCAGAACAGAAACAGGTGGGGGCAAAACACAGGTGAACGAAATACACTGATCAACAGAGACAAGGACATGACAGATCACAGACAAACAGAAAACACGGACCGGAACGGCCTCAGCTGGCCGGGACCGTGACAGATTGACTGTTGTAATGTTTTATTTCCTAATAGCTTAGTAAAAATAATAACCTTTCACAGAATATTGCCAAGCCATTTGGTCGAGCACGTCAACCCATAATTGTGTTTGGTTGTAGTAGGTCACTGTCTCTGGTTTCCTGGTGTCCATGGAGATGGCGACATGCTGGTGCTGCGTGCTCAAGATAGTGAAATATTTTGTAGGCTTGCATTGGTACACGGTCAGCGTTTTCACATTTTCATGTTTCAGCATGCCCCCGCATGTTCCGCTTGATAGTGCCTACCAGGCTAGTGGTTTACGACAGAAGCTTGTCAGTGAGTGGGAGGGAGGTGTAGAAATTGTCGGTGGCGATATTTCTCCCCTTACCAACAAAGGACTCCACCAACTTCAGCACCACATTCTCTCTAAGGGTTTGCGTTGGTGGTCTACTTTCATCCTTGCCAAGGTTATGGGGTGCCGTTCAACAGGTAATTGCTGTCAACAGCTGCTGCCAACCAAAACTTGATGGCAAATTTATTTGGTTTGCTAGACATGTACTGCGTGAACCGACACATTGTTTTGGTCGTGAACAGCTGTTCGTCCAAGGTAATGGCTGGCCCTGGTTTTTAACATGCAATACAGTTATGTTTGAATCTCTCCCACACTTCAGTCATTAGAGCAAACTTGTCAGTTGTCAGACGGCGTTGCCGGGTGTCCTTATCAAAGCGCAGGAAGCACATGACCTGCCGAAACTGATTCCTCGACAATGTTGAGATGAAAAACGAGTTGCCCCATTGCTCAGTCCAGAAACATGCCTTGAACTCGGGAAGTGAAGCATCCCAGGTGGCTCTCTCTTCACTCACTCTGCACGCTTCAGCCACTGTGCATTCTTGGATGTGCTGCAACATCACTGCATCACACAGACATAAAAACGCTGACTGTTTGTCGCAAATGGTAAACCAGGCTGTACCATCTTTCCCAATCTCTGCAGCACATGCTCAGGAATAGTAATAGAGAATAACTTGAGACCAAAATGCTCATTGTCATGCTATGTAAGCAAAGCTATGATATGTATATATATAATAGCCATGACAGCTTATTCATAGTTACCTTCTCAAAGTGCTGTCGTTGAACTGTCTTGAAGTGGAGGGTCGGCCCGTCTCATTTGTTTTTGAGGTGGTTGATCATTGTCAGATGAACCGTCAGATGAAGAGCCATCCCAGGACACATCACTTAGTCCTGATATCTCTCTACCATCAGACTCGCCATTACTCATTTCCATTAGTAACTCTAATGCCATTTTGGCATCCATAAATCTCTGTCTCTTATGCATTGTAAATAGCTGTTAAGAATTACCTCAGATCACACACTAACTGTTAGACCATATACGTATATACAGTGCCTTGCAAAAATATTCACCCCCCTTGGCTTTTTACCTATTTTGTTGCATTACAGCCTTTACTTCAATGTTTTTAATCTGAATTGTATGTGATGGATCAGAACACAATAGTCTAAGTTGGAGAAGTGAAATGAGAAAAATGTTTACAGTGCAGGTTTTCCTACTTACAAAGCATGTAGAGGTCTGTATTTTTTATCATAGGTACACTTCCACTGTGAGAGACGGAATCTGAAACAAAACTAAATAATTAATTTGCATTTTATTGCATGACATACGTATTTGATACATCAGAAAAGCAGAACTTAATGTATTGTACAGAAATCTTTGTTTGCAATTACAGAGACCATACGTGTCTTGTAGTTCTTGACCAGGTTTGCACATACTGCAGCAGGGATTTTGGCCCACTCCTCCATACAGACCTTCTCCAGATCCTTCAGGTTTCAGGGCTGTCGCTGGGCAATACGTACTTTCAGCTCCCTCAAAATATTTTTTATTGGGTTCAGGTCTGGAGTCAGGTTAGGCCACTCCAGGATCTTGAGATGCTTCTTACACTTACACTTCCTAGTTGCCCTTTGTGTTTTCGGGTCGTTGTCATGCTGGAAGACCCAGCCACGACCCATCTTCAATGCTCTTACTGAGGAAAGGAGGTTGTTGGCCAAGATCGCCCGATACATGGCCCCATCCATCCTCCCCTAAATACGGTGCAGTCGTCCTGTCACCTTTGCAGAAAAGCATCCCCAAAGAATGATGTTTCCACCTTATGCTTCACAATTGGGATGGTGTTCTTGGGGTTGTACTCATACTTCTTCCCCCAAAAATGGCGTGTGGAGTTTAGACCCAAAAGCAAAATTTTTGTCTCATCAGACCACATGACCTTCTCCCATTCCTCCTCTGGATCATCCAGATGGTCAAACTTCAGACAGGCCTGGACATGCGCTGGCTTGAGCTAGGGGAACCTTGCATCCGCTGCAGTATTTTAATCCATGACGGCATTGTGGGTTACTAATGGTTTTCTTTGAGACTGTGGTCCCAGCTCTCTTCAGGTCATTGACCAGGTCCTGCTGTGTAGTTCAGGGTTGATCCCTCACCTTCCTCATGATCACTGATGCCCCATGAAGAGAGATCTTGCATGGAGTCCCAGACCAAGGGAGTTTGAACTTCATCTTGAACTTCTTCCGTTTTCTAATAATTGCGCCAACAGCTGTTTCCTTCTCAACAAGCTGCTTGCCTATTGTCCTGTAGCCCATCCTTACACAGCTCTCTGGTCTTGGCCATTGTTGAGAGGTTGGAGTCTGTTTGATTGAGTGTGTGGACAGGTGTCTTTTATACAGGTAACAGTTCAAACAGTTGCAGATAATACAGGTAATGAGTGGAGAAGTCTGTGAAAGCCGGAAATCTTACTAGTTGGTAGGTGATATACTTATGTCATGCAATAAAATGCTAATTCATTATTTAAAAATCATCCCATGTGATTTTCTGGCTTTTTGTTTTAGATTCCGTCTCTCACAGTTGAAGTGTACACATAGTAAAAATTACAGACCTCTATATGCCTTGTAAGTAGGAAAACCTTCAAAATCAACAGTGTATCAAATACTTGTTTTCCCAACTGAATGATTTGTATGGCTGGGAGGTCCAAGGCAATATTACCAAATTTCCCTGCCATCTTTTGGTACAGCAGGGACACCAAGGCGCACTACCACAGGCAGGACTGACCACAGAAGACCCCATTTATCTGTGTGGAGGAAGAATGTTAAGTGATAGCCACTGTTGGACCCTCAGAAGTTTATAATGCCCCCACTGCACATTAATTGTGCATTATGAAACTATTTGTCAGAGCTCCAAATAAGAAGTCAGCAGCCTTCAAGTACCTTTCAAGACAGCTTCCCTAAGCTGTCTGAGGCAAAGATCAAAGCCAGTGGCATAGATAAAAAAACTGGAATTGCCCAAAAAACTCCCTAGTCAGGATAAAGTGGCTTGGAAGAGTTGGGTGCAGTGGTTGCGGTTTCCTGGGCAATTTCAGGGCTGGAAACTGTGGAGCTGCTTGAGTCTCTGGTGAAGAACAACAGGCTGTAAAATGTCCCTCAAAGGCCATATCCTTGATGTTCATCTTGATAAATTCAAGAAGAACATCGGAGCGTCCTTGGACAAGCAAGGTGAGTGCTTCTACCAGGATAAACTGGACTTTCAACACCACTACCAAGGACAGAATGATGAGAACACAATGGGAGACTACATTTGGGAGCTGATTCGTGACTATAATAAAGTGTATAATCATAAATCTCGAAGAATAAACTCACTTTAAATCTTTTGTAGCCATTTTGTATTTATGTTAAATACATACATGTGGCTTGGGAAAGGGACGTTTGTGGTCCCCTGCTGGCGCTGCTGCCTCCGATACCGGATAAGCGGATGAAGATGAGAATGGGATGAGATGTCAATTTGGATTCATATGTTGTTTTACTGTGGCTTTATGTGAACCAAATACATAAATTCACCCTTTCTCTCATTGGAAATAGGAACATTTCAAAATATCACTGACCTGGTCACAAAAGCAAAGTTTGTGGGAAATAATAGCCATTTTCACTTTTTAGGCATATGCGATTCTGAAATATCACTTACTACCCAGGAACAACAATTGTGTTACATATTGAATACATCCACCTGACAGGTGTTGTCTGGCAAGAAGCTGATTAAACAGTGTGATCATTACCATTGTTGAGGGGGACGCTACTTTACAAAGAAGCTAGTTACAGTTACTCCTTACAGTTCCCATAAAGAAACCTGTTACTTTACTTTGTTGCTTGCTGTAGAAAGGTGTTCCGTTTCATTGCCTTTATATTTTGATCAGTCTGCTGATTCTATATTCACGTGTTGGTAAAGTATGCCCAGGTGGCACACATTTAAGGAGAAATTGTATAATTACCTAGTCAGGTATTGCAAAGTCAGTGTCACTCACCAGCATAATATCAATCATCGATCCTCATACAGCAAGAGTGACCAACCCTATTATCTCAAGTACAGTAGTCATATCCCATAATGAGAAACAATCTTTAGTTTAGTTCTTTGATCCCCTTCTGGCCATCTTGAAACATTATTCACACAAAGTAAATTCACAACCTTTATCATGTGTGCCAAATGTAAACTCACTGAGTTTCAAAGAACAACGGATATTGTGTTATGGCTATTCTGCCGCCACTGTTTGGCCAAACTGAATGTACTTCCATGTTACATTGTAATAGTTTTCAGGACAGTTACCTCAAATGTTATTCTAATACAATTTTCAGATTAATATGGATACTTCAAAAGTCTGACACTATCTGAACAGAACACCTTAAGCACCAAACAGTGTAACTAGGAAGTTGTTTGAAAATTTAAGAATGTAATCTATGAGCTATTAATACGATGGCCCACAGGTGCAAAACACAACAACATTAGCGATGCAAACAAAAGTTGAAACCACTACAACATTAACAGAAATGAAACATTTATAAAAACTGCAGCATTTCAGAAAACAATTAACTACCCACAACACAACATCATTAACTCACAGCGCAACAACACTGGGTCACATCACAACAGCTTTAACAAAGACCACAACATTTGCAGAAACGCTGCATTTCAAGATACTCAAAATGGAAGTGCTCCAGACCACTAGGAACAGTGCCAAGTGGAATTAGTTGGGTTCGAACAAAATTTACATTTCACGTCATAACGTGTAAGTTTACATTTCTGCCCCGCAAAGGAAGTAGTAATGAACATTGATTCCCGATTGATGAAGAGGTCAGAAAAAGGTGCTTGGTGGCAGTACATCGGGACATTGTCACAAACATGTGCAATACACATTTCATCGGTAATGTCTTTGCTGAGGGGATAGTTGGGAGGACGGTGGTACTGTTTCTACCGTCTTCGCATGGAATAGCCATATTCAAAACAGACTTGGTGTTTGGGAAAGGCGATTGAAACCCCCTGCCCCTACATAGGATGACGAACAAGGTGAACATTTTTTGCTAAACAACGATGGAATGCGGTTTCTGATCCAATCTAGATGCATTATTACTGTGCAGTCCCTGATCGTGTAGTCCTGGATATGGCCTTAATAATGGTGAATAAGGCGCAAACAAGCACTTTCGTGTACATTGGTTAAATGGGATCTGACGAAGACATAGATTTTAACACTAGAACCACCAGAGTAAATGTTACACTTATCTGTTTTTCAAATGTACATAACTAAGTTTTAATAAAATATTGAAGTCCTCCAGACTTTTTCTAAAATGGTGTTGTGTTGCACTCCCTATTGTGAAATATATTCAAGATTAATCCAGATAAATAATACGGGCATTTATAGTGGGGCAAAAAAGTATTTAGTCAGCTACCAATTGTGCAAGGTCTCCCACTTAAAAAGATCAGAGAGGCCTGTAATTTTCATCATAGGCACACATCAACTATGAGAGACAATGAGGAAAAAAAATCCAGAAAATCACATTGTAGGGTTTTTAATGAATTTATTGGTAAATGATGGTGGAAAATAATTATTTGGTCAATAACAAAAATTAATCTCAATACTTATATACCCTTTGTTGGCATTGACATAGGTCAAGTGTTTTCTATAAGTCTTCCCAAGGTTTTCACACACTGTTGCTGGTATTTTGGCCCATTCCTCCATGCAGATCTATAGAGCAGTGATGATTTGGGGCTGTCGCTGAGCAAAACAGACTTTCAACTCCCTCCAAAAATGTTCTATGGGGTTTGAGTTCCTGGCGGTGTAGTGTGTTACTGATGGTAGCCTTTGTTACTTTGGTCCCAGCTCTCTGCATGTCATTCACTAGGTCCCCCCCGTGTGGTTCTGGGATTTTTGCTCACCGTTCATGTGATCATTTTGATCCCACGGGGTGAGATCTTGCGTGGAGCCCTGGATCGAGGGAGATTATCAGTGGTCTTGTATGTCTTCCATTTTTTATAATTGTTCCCACAGTTGATTTCAACACACCAAGCTGCTTACCTATTGCAGATTCAGTCTTCCCAGCCTGGTGCAGGTCTACAATTTTGTTTCTGGTGTCCTTTGACAGCTCTTTGGTCTTGGCAATAGTGGAGTTTGGAGTGTGACTGTTTGGGGTTGTATACAGGTGTCTTTTATACTGATAACAAGTTCAAACAGGTGCCATTTATACAGGTAACGAGTGGAGGACAGAGGAGCCTCTTAAAGAAGTTGTTACAGGTCTGTGAGAGCCAGAAATCTTGCTTGTTTATAGGTGGCCAAATATTTATTTTACAGAGGAATTTACCAATAAATTCATTAAAAATCCTACAATGTGATTCTCTGGATTTGTTTTTCTCATTTTGTCTCTCATAGTTGAAGTATACCTATGATGAAAATTACAGGCCTCTCTCATCTTTTTAAGTGGGGAATTTGCACAATTGGTGGCTGACTTAATACTTGTTTGCCCCACTGTATGTAAAGGTTTCTGTACCAAATATTAAGTTCTGCTTTTCTGATGTATCAAATACTTATGCCATGCAATAAAATGCAAATTAATTATAAAAAAATCATACACTGAATTTCTGGATTTTTGTTTTAGATTCCGTCTCTCACAGTTGAAGTGTACCTATGATAAAAATTACAGACCTCTACATGCTTTGAACGTAGGAAAACATGCAAAATCAGCAGTGTATCAAATACTTGTTCTCCCCACTTAGGCAACTGGAACTAAACTGAACTGATTGGTTTAAGGCCCCTGTATTAATACTACTATTTATATCACTAGAAAGTTCTAGAATGGTCTAAAGGTTACTCCAAGTTTACTCTGCACTGAATCTATCTGGAATGTACTGGAAAATAGGTAAGTTTCAAAATATCACTGTCCCAAAAGCAAACTCTGTGGGGAATAATAGACATTTTCTATACTTTTGGGTTGCATGAAAGGGATTAGAGTTTTAGATTTTAAAACTGAAAAATATACTACATTAAAAAGCAACATTGTATTTTATTTTTAAAATATATTCATGAATAGTAAAATAATTGTTTAGTAATCATTTTAATGCAGCTATTGATTTGGGATGTGTATTTGAAAGTACAGTGCATAACCTCCAGTTTATTCAGGATACATTCTAATGTAAAGCCACAACCTTGGGCAAGAGTTGCAGGAAGTCCTGTTCGATAAAATCTTAATCTAGGACACACAGGTTTAGGATTTATCACTTTCCTCGCATTGACATAAGAACAGCATGAGGTTTTTATGTGGGGTAACCCAAATTGACCCGATGAGGCCTGAGTCAAGGCTTATCTCTTTGTGCCCAGAGGGCTTATCCCTACATGGTTCCCACCTGCTTCGTAGTCAAATTTAGTAGCTTTTCACTCACCTGAGCATCACTGCACAGCTAACCCGATGCATTCCAATGTGACGGCAAACCCCAACAATAATGTGCCCCACCTGTGGAAGCCATGATGAACTCTGCAATGTTGACTCTATCCAACTCTATAATTATAATATAATATGTTGTTTATATTAACTTTTTAATCAGTCAGTGTAAAGGTGTTTGGTTTTGTGTTTAATGTTGCCACGTGAAGAGTAGCAGACACTTTGGCAAATACAGATTCAAATAAACAAACCATGGGAGTAAAGTAAATGACCCTGGGTATATACTGTTTTTAATGGCAGTTAAGGAAACTGAAATGTTACAAAATGGACGACACAATAGCCTTGTCTAGCTGCAGAACTATGCCAAACTGTTTCTGGACTAAAGTGGAAATGTTAACTTGGTCATAAGCCTGGTGAAAGCATGACAAGTTATGATATTTTTGGCCATAATTTCCTTTGCCTTTCTTGCCTCATACTTTTGTGTCATGCCTACGGCTATCATCTCACCACAACCCTGCATTCTCTGCTTGGGTTTTGTAATACCCAGCTGGACACACAGCAATATCATAACTAATAGAGAAACATTACAACAAAGTATGAAATACTACCATTTAATCAGAATATCTCATAGGAAAGAAACACATCATGCTGGTGTACATTATATACCAAACTGAACTTTGATTTTACAGGTCTCGGAGAAACACTGCAAACAAAAAATCCAATATATAGAGGATGGCGTATTTCACCCTTAGGCTGTTTCAATCTCTTGCTCATAGCGTTGGGTTAGACATAATACACTGTAATTTAGCCGGAGGAATAATTGACCTGTCAAATGTCTGATGCTAGAAATCCCATCACTCCACAGTGTCAGGAGGGAAGCTGGCTCAGAACAGATGGTTCCGCTTACAGTGAGATATCAGTTGTGATTTAGATTGCTACATGTTGTTTTCCTCTCACCCTGTAGGACCTATCAAACAACCTATTAGAATTTGTTTTGGGTATCATTTATTTTCTCATGTCCTGTGAACTGAAGTCAACTGTTACATATGAATAATTATGCTGTATAGAGAGTATTCCTTTCTTTTAATGCAAAAGAGCCAATGCATTTATACATTTTTATGACCTTACTAACCTCTCTTTATTACATGCAAAAACAGTATAAACTCGTACACTTATACCCACACTCAAACTGCCACATTCTTTTTCTTGTTGCATTCCCTCATAAATTGTAAACACAATTATATTATTTTATTACCTACACTTAATGTTTGATCTGAAAATATTGTTTGTGTTGTTTTTTTCCCCATTTAATTTTGCGCAGTTGTATGAAAAGTACCTACTTCTTAAGAGGACTGTACATACATACTTACATGGCCATTACAATAACATCAAAATGATCAGAAACACAGTGTAGACAGAGTAGATGTTGTAAATGACAATTGTAGCTGGAAATGGCAGACTTTATGGAATATCTACATAGGCATACAGAGGCCCGTTATAAGCAACCATCAGTCCTGTGTTCCAATGGCACGTTGTGTTTGCTAATCGAAGTCTACCATTTTAGAAGGCTAATTGATCATTAGAAAACCCTTTAGCAATTAGGGTAGCACAGCAGAAAACTCTTATTGATTAATGAAACAATAAAACTGTCATTCTTTAGACTAGTCAAGTATTTGGAACATCAGCAATTGTGGATACAATTACAGCCTCAATTACAATGGCAGGGCCTGATGCACAACTGTAAGAGGAAAAATACATTAGTGTCTAGTTTGAGAAAAAGACGCCTCATTGGTCCTCAACTGGCAGCATCATTAAATAGTACCCGCAAAACACCAATCTCAACCTCAACAGTGAAGATGCAACTCCGGAATACTGGTCTTCTAGGCAGAGTTGCAAAGAAAAAGACATCTCTATATATTTTAAAGGAAGATTGTAAAGAAGTGTAATGGAAAGATGGATCTAAGTTTGAAGTGTTCGGATCCCAAAGAACATTTGAAAGATAATGGAGGACTACTTGATGCCATCTGTTAAGCATGGTGGAGGTTTGATGGTTTGGGTGTGCTTTGCTGTGGTAAAATGAGAGATTTGTACAGAGTAAAAGGATTCTTGAAGAAGGAAGGCTATGGGAAGAAGCTGTCAGCTTTTATTCTGTCTATAATGAAGTGGCAGTCATCTGATCTCAACTCTATTGAGCTGTTCTGGGAACAGCTTAACCGTATGGTATGTAAGAAATACCCATCAAGCCAATCCAACTTCTGGTAGGTGCTTCAGCCAGCCTTGGTTGAATTTCTTCAAACTCACCCAAGAGCAATACCAGGGACGTTGCTAAGCCTATTTTAGGGGGCTTTAGTCAATATATTTTGTCTGTGATTTTTTTTTGTCAACCTTACCATCACATCTAAACTTGTCATCATTTGGAAGCCTGTTCGGTTGAGTTTGATACCTTTAACGTAATTCGCTCATCTGAAGTGAGCTGTCTTCTGTAAATAGTAGCTAACGTTTTTAGTGGTAAATCCTTTAGAGAAGTAAATCCTCACAAGTTTAATATGAAATAGCACTGGAAAGCAACAATACGTTTTGCTAATCAATATAACCAGCCAGCCTACCTCCATTTTGTCTAGAACTGTAGAGGTAATTTTTTTTTTGAGTTCTTAAAAACAGCATGTATGCAAATTGTTTAGGCAAGTTGCAGCTCGTGAAAGTTGACTTGAGCAACAGACAAGATGTCATGTACTAGGTGATCAGTCTTTTTTCTAACTACAAATTTCTAGTAGGCGCTACAGAGAAGACTAAGATCTGTCATTTGTAACACAAATAAAAATGGATTATAATGCAATTTAACAAAATAGTCAGGTGGCCAATAATTGCGGACAGTGGCTGATAATAGGGGGCATATTTTTTTTGCGACAACACTAATCAACTACTGAAAGCACAAATTTCCTAATAACATGCTAGCTATCATTTGTATGTCGCTAATAATCATCACCGACACAAAACTGCGTGTTTAACAGATTCAAGTTTGTTTGGGTTTAAAGTTAACATATTGCAATGTATTCTTTTCAGAGCAAGGGAGATCCGTTGGTTAAATGTTTCTTTTTTCAATTATTCTTTATGAATTTATCTGAAATAAATGGGCAAATGCCTAAATCTGTTTTTGAAATGATTTAGAATGTTTCAGAGAAATCTCGCTTAAACAGAATATACTGTATGTAGATGTTTATTTACTATGAACTATAGTTGACAAAAGTATTTTTCGGCTACATAGTACAGCGGACTTTGTGACTTTAGTTGGTGTTGGATGGATGAAGACTGAGTGGACCTAAATCTCTGTATTTTGATATCATCTGACCCATTGCAGCTCCAGCATTCGACATCACCGGTCTACTAGCTGCCACTGCCTCCTTTTACATTATACAACTCCGGACTGTTGTTGTCACACGCACATGTTCCCTATTCCATCATTATCATGTGTATATCTGTTTCCTCTGCTCCCCTTGTCTTCGTGCTTGATTGTCTTTATGTTACATATTCTCTGTTTGACTATATACCAGCAGTTAGCTGTTGATGTTTCCATTCTCTGCCTGTTTATAGTATTTTCATGCTATAGGCTGTGTTCTACGCAGTTCCCTTTTTGCGCAGTTAACGTAGGTACTTGAGTTAACTCGGACAAAACCAGCTCCGCGGATCCGC
>JACXGJ010015408.1:0-13552 GCA_016801105.1 Esox niger | reverse complement strand
ACACACACACACACACACACACACACACACACACACACACACACACACACACCACACACCACACACCACACACCACACACCACACACCACACACCACACACCACACACCACACACGGGAGATCAGTCCGTGGGGCCACGGTCAGTTGCTGAGTGACACATGTAAACGGGCCGGTTTGCACAAATACACACGCAGCTACACTGCAGAGGCCATTGGAGGGAGAAACAAGACCAGTGAAAGATGCATGTAAACAAACCAAAAGCTGAATCGTTCTCTCTCACATGGTCCCGTTTCACATGGGTTCACACACAGACGCGCACACGCGCACACGCAGTCACGCAGTCACACACACGCACGCAGGGAGATGATTCACAAGTATTTGGAGAGAACGAGCTCAGAAATTGGATTTGCCTGTCAGAACATTTACTGAAGGAGGAGTGAGACCTGGAAAATAAATGTTGTCACTTTTTATTTCATTGGGTTTATTTTATTTCATTAGGGCATAATAGAACATTGGCTGGCAATCGTTATGTAAAAAAGTGAATATTTTTTAATATGGCGATCGTCAAAACTAAGATTCCTAAAACACTGGAGCGTAACTATGTTTGATAAGAATCAGTTTCACCGGATGAAATCTGGCTAGTTAGTGGACACGTTATTCTGGCTAGTTAGTGGACATTTTGTAGAACATAAAGCGAGGTCATTCATAGAGCTAATGACTACATTTGTTGTAAAAAAGCAAGAATTTGCTTGGCATAATAGAATCATTAATAGAAAAGGCTATTTCTACTGGTAAACTTAGGTTAATGTTGGTGTGGCAGAATAATGGCGAAGGTCCCCTACCGTGTTCAAAGTAGAGTTCCCTATATGTGATCCACTAGGCAGACGGTCAAACAGCAGGAAATGATCATTAAAGAAGGATATTTCTACTGGTAGATATTGTGTCGGCAGGGAATAAGCCGGATTAACAGGAACATGCTGTTTATCGATGAGATCTGTTGTATGTACTTATTATGGGTGCATAGGGTGCTGGCACAAGGAAAACGAAACGTGAAACAGAGCCATTATGCAGTTTTATTTATTCCTGCAGACGGGGACTGAACATCCCAAAGGCATAAACAATGTTAGTTTTCAAAAATTACACATTTACTGCATTTACTTCACCATTGTGAGCGAGGCAGTATTTACATTCACTGTGAATGCTGGAACTCTCAACACCTATATTCAAATTTGCACTGATTCTGGATTTTAATAAGGTGATGTATTTTTAATCAAACGAATAAATAGTTGATAACATTAGCAATTAATACCAGTAAGTGAGCTATGGTGATAGTCCCATTTTAAATCAAACCTAATCCAAAAACCTTACCTGAATCTAACCTTAACCCTCTTACAAATAATCTCAAAATAACCCTCAACCCACTCAACATATTACTGCCACACTACCATGAAATAAATAAAAGGCCCATGGAAGGTCACACTCAACCAACCCTCAGACATGCACACCCCACCTGGGGTCCACCCCTCCTCTGCGCCAGGCCTCCATGGATGACAGGTTAATGACGAGAAAATATTTTTACAGGATCGCGTTTCGACAGAGCCTGACAGAGCGAGGGCAGCGAGTGGCTTTATGGGCATCAAGTCTCGCGGGGCACTTTTATCTCTCCATCAAATGTCCAGGTCTTTATGGGCAGAGTGGCGGCCAGGACAGACAGACAGCAGAGGCATGGGTGAGTTTCACTACGCCATCCATAAAGCCGCAGACGGATTGCCCCAGTCTACTCCATTTCTTTCCCAGGTCTTTAACGGGCTGTACAGAAGCCCCAACCCTCTAACCTGAGCCCCCAGCCTCTAACAGGGAGGCCCCCCCAGCCTCTATCCACAAAACAGGAGCTCTCTCTGAACGAGAGAAGAGTCTGTGTGTTATGGCCCTGACGATTGCAAGAACTGCATATTGGTTCTCGAACTACACTCCCTCCCCCAAAATAAAAGCCTCACTTGTCTCAGACATTCAGACAAGCAGCGCAGCAGTTTTGGAAAATAAACCAGTCTGAGTTAATAGCAAGGCAAACACCTCTGGCTGACAGCTAGCGTGCTCTGGCTCTTTTCAACATGAGACCGCGTCTAAACTCTCCCTTTCTTTCCCCCAATTCACGCCCAGTAAGACTTGAACGAGTCAATCGTTTGACCCGACCCCGTGAACCTTAACCCTTGGACCTTCCACCCTGTCAGCACCCCCACTAGGAGGCAAGCCTGGCATTCTGAATTAGCCCCAAATAGTTGAAGCACACCACGGCTGTTAATGATTTGTCGCAACAAAAATGTAAGAAAGCAAGCCGTGCTAGACAAAAAGTCAGCCGAAGGATAACCGAGGATAATGCCAGGCAATGAAAGTGAGAAAATTATTAAACAAAAAAGTTAAACAAAAGGATCTACAGTGAAGTGCTGTTGGTGGTCTCCCGTCAAACCTAAATCAAACAGAACTTGATTGCCAAATGTCAGAAAGACTCCAAGGGTGCCAATTTTGGGGTGAGGGAAGAATTGGAGGAGGAGGAAAAGGGGGGTGGGCGTTTTGCTTATAAACTTCACAGAGAGGGTGAAAATGGTTCTGAGTTGGTTTGATCTCATTTTGATGGGCACAGGTTCTCCGGCAGGGGCGTCTGGAACAGAGGAGGGGGAAGATGGAGGAGAACAATCTGACTAAGCACCCTCAAACCAGTCAGTTGCTACCACAGAAAAGAGAGCCAACTACCACAGAGCAGAGCGCATGGGAGAGTATCAAGAAAAGAGAATAAATTGTACTCAAACAGCAGAACCATGGAGCCGTCCACAGACCGACAAGCGAAGACAAGAAAGACTGTAGTTTTCCCTGTTGTTCTAATATTTTTGTCTGTCACTTCACATTTGCAACCTTGACCGGTCATGTATGCCATTAAAGCATATTGAACATTAATTTAAGAAACAGAAAACACACCAAGAACATGTTCTCTTTTTCAACTGTGTACTGTATAATACATACACAAACATTTCAACAAACAAGCACAGAACCATACGTGACATCAAGCAAAATGTTTAAAAGGCATGGCATTAAAGCAACATATTCCACTTCGTTGGGGTATAAACATTTTACAATATAAAAGCTATTTTTGGCATATCTAGTACTTTCCAATCCTATGTTATTTACTGTACTTAATTGGGATTTTCTCAATTACTGCACAGATATGCTTGAATTTTAATTGCAGATACACTATAATTTGGGTAACAAAAAACATGCATAGACTTGCAGTATTCTCATACTCGCTTTATATACTCTCAGTGCTATACCCCCCCAACCTAAACTAGGGAAACAACGATGCACAGTATGTAATAGAATCGTTCGGCACACTCACTATTGTTCAATATGCACACTCGAACCACACAGTTACGATATGACGGTTATTTTCCTATAATCACTAAAACATGCTTACTGCACTGCAGACTAGATGCCCATTGTAGATTCAGATCCGCAGAACCAGATGCATAACTTCTGAAGAGGTAATGCAGGCTAACGCCTGGGGCCCCAGGCCGTTAGGGGGCTCCTGAGGGCCGACAAACTTGACAACACAGCAATGTCTCAAAATGTGGCAATCGCAGTGACTGCTACCCCCTCCCCCAGAAAAAAAAAAAACAATGGAAAATCTGCAATGACATCTCAGTAGAAAACCTCCCTAAAGGCACCCCACAGGGTATGCGCAGGTATCAGCAAGTTGTTTTAAGACTTAAATCAATTTTCAATTCAATTTTACAACAAAACCATATGCAAAAGATACATAAGGACACCAATTGGACTGAAGTAACCACAGTTGTTAGAGCAGTAGGCCTACTGCTTACAATAACGTTACTGGCCGTACTTCATGGGACTGTCTGAGATAGGACCAAGAAAAACGGACAAATGATGGGCGTTTATTGGAGGCTTTTCACAGCATTTGTTGTTGTTTTTGTGTTTCTCACACTTCATATTGTATTCCACAGATTGTATTCCCATAAATGTGCCAATTTTGAAAGACTTCTTGCAAAAAGCTCAGTGGGATTCATTTTCGTTCCCTTCAACAGATTTCAACCACAAAGCAAAGCTATTGTTACCCAACAACTTCTGATTTAATATGCACTTTCCTTGTTACCTGCAGGACATTTAACAGCCAATGTCCACTACATAGCTAGCTAAATAACAAAGCTTGGTACTACCTAGCCATCTACCTCATGGCATTAAGAAAAGAACAACCAATCATCAAGGGTTTTGCTGACATTAACATTCTAACGAAAAACTGCGAGCAATCAGATCTAAAACGCATTCAGACAGAAGCAAATTTAAAGAGGCACTGCAGTCTTTCAACTCCACTTTGTGGGAACATTTTGGATTCAGAGTTCAATACGATGACGAAGGTAAGAAGACCGTAAACAAAGTACAGTCCGCAAACATTGCTTTACCCTTGTCGGCTACTCGAGCGGAAACACTTCTAACATGAAGACATCATTCACACCAAACCAGTACCATTACCATGATCCACAAACCACAATACGTACAGAACCACTGCATCCCAACACTAAACCTTCTCAAGTGAATACAATTCCAATCTCACTCTCCATGGAAGAAGTTGTGTATTGTTTAAACATCGGCATTACAAATGTTAGAGGCAGGATTCTACACAAACCCCCTCTAATACACTGCAAAATGTATTTTAGGCCATATAGCCCAGCTGTAGGAAGGTAACGACATGACATCTAAAAGTAGAAGTGCACTTGTGGGCATACAGGTTACTTCTGCAATCTAAAATCAACCTGAGTCATTGACAATTGGGTTTCTACTATCAAGACAGACTATTCCTGTAAAATAATTAATCCACATGAATCTTCATCTCCAACTTCTTTACTAATTCAGCTACAAAGAGTAGAGCAGTTACTAGTATGCAAATTTACATTTAACCTATAGTGACTGAGAGGGCACACCTGAGTGCAAGCTAATACAGAAAAAAAGAAAAAACAGACTATAAACAAATACAATACACCATACAAATGGAAACATTCCCACAAATAATGACATAATGCACCAAGCACCAACCGGTCCTCAAACACCACACCTTCATGAAACAGACTTGGACTGGCTACCTGCAAATACCTCAGTCGTTCATTGTCACTCTTAATCTGAGGAGAGCGATGTGCATCAAAGTGACTCATAAATGTGAGGTCACACACGTACACACACAAGACAGAAAAGAGAGAGATGAAAGATGATTCCTGAGAGCTGTAGTGCTAAAAGCAGAGCATGTTTTGACCTGTCACCACATACCATAAGATTTACACATGGAAGGGAGGAAAACAAAGACAAGCACAATTGTGCACACGCACTCACGCACGCACACATGCACACACAGCAGATGAAAGACTCAATAAAAGACTGAAGCTGTCAAGATCGACAGGATCCAAAAAATTATGATTTGTCTAAATTAGGTACAGTCGAACAGCAGCACAATACTTTCCCCCGAAACTTCACCAGAGGATCTTCATGTGTGGAAAAGTAAATAAATTGAAATGTTTTCCCGACACGGTTTATGGGACAGGCTACCACCCATAGGCGATGAGCTTGTGTCCCCCCCTCCCCATCTATCAGTGAGTGAAAGCACAATGGGAGGCTTTACCATGTCTGGGCCCCTCCTGTACCTTAATCACTGCATTATGGGCCCTGTCAACCTTATGAAAACAACCATCACACACCGCCCGGAACCCCCACCCCCCTGCCGGCCCCGGCCCATGTTTGGATCAGGTGATGGATGGGTTAGGAACGGTCCTAGCACACAGACACTGAACGATGGGGGCGGGGGCTGAATCGTCAAAGACAAGTTAGTGCCTTCAAATATAACTCAGGACCTCTCTCTGTTCCAGAGCTTTTTTTGTTTTAATTGTTATTGTTCTCCACTAAACAGGGACTAATTTTAGACCGGGGAAACCAGATGTGCACGACTTATAATCAGGTAAACTCAGCAAGGTCCAGAACACTGTGTAAAAAGATTGGACAGAGTCGACAGGCGGTGGTATGTATGTCTCGGGGTGTGTTTGCAGATGCGCATGTGCAAGCTGTGTGTGTCTACGTGCACATACCGCTTGTGATTGTATGCGAGGGCCTTGTGGAGCGAGACAGGGACGTGTCTGTGCAGGCGGGGTTGTTTGTCATCTATAGATGATGTCATGGGAACCCGAGGCCCAGGTGACCGTCTAACCTCCAGGTGAGGACTACACAGCACACTCAGTTTAAACGCCGCTTGATCGGTTTAAACGCCGCGTGGTCAGTTTAAACACTACTCATCATGCCATCTCAGCTTACAGGATGGAGTTTTTCTGCATGTCATCGTAATGTACTACCCCAAGGGAACCGCGGACAATCTAAATGTTAATTCTCCATTTCTGCATATCAAGGCTGTTACAACTTGAGCCCAAATTGAAATCCGTTAAGCTTCCTACTGAAACGTCTACTTAACATGCAGACGCACCAAGGCAACGTGGCAGATTGATTGTTATTGACTAGTGAAGGTTGATGGCTTGCTCGCTGGGTGTGTGTGTGTGTGTGTGTGTTTCAAGGCAGACAACTCCAGAGAATGAGCTGGCCACAGCTGCTGCTAAACACTCCTTTAAAACACTCTCAACTACCACCGCAAGCAACAAATATTCTTTACTTCTTTTCATCGTCTTCCCTCCGTTTCTCATTTGGCACCCATTTTGTCACTCTCCCCTTTACTTTCCATCTGTCCCTTCCTCCCTCTTTCACTCACCAGCTCTTTCTTCCTTTCTGTGGAAACTTTAATGGTTTCCTGGGCTCAGTTCGAGACATTCTTTCAGAACGAACAATAACAACAAGGGTGAGAGCCACTCTCTATAACTCTTATTACCTCCCTACTAGGCCCTGGGGGTGTGTGGGTGTTTTTCGTGGACTTTGTACGTGTGCATACAGTGCATGCATGATAGCATAGGCGACATGTAGCGTAGTGAGGAGAGCGTTCGGCCAGTGACCTTTTCAATTTGAGCAGACAAGGTGAACTAAATGTGGACTGCCTATGAGCGACGCACAGAATTCTGATAACTTCTGTAAGTTGCTCTGGATAAAAGTGTCTGCAAAATGACATCAAATGTCACTGCGAACGGCGCATTGAAAAGTATAGCACTTAATCCGGTCCTACAGGAAGACTCCATCAGTTTGCCTCGATTCCCATACAATAAGCTGTGAAAAAGAAGTCGCCCTATTAGATGTACGTTATATTTCTGACACCGCATTGTCTTCCTGGCTACGACAGGACGGCCACTAATTCTCAATTCACAAACTTCAATGTGGAAAATGTGGACACATACTTCTTAGAAATAATTGGAAGGTTTGAGAAAAAGTGGATTTTACCTCCTGTCTGCACTGTACAAACTTGAAAGTACAAATAAAATAAAATAAACAATGGTTGCAAATGAATAGCTGGTTGTGTAACAGTTCTAAGGCCAGATGGCAATTGACCAAGGGAGTGAAGGAGAGAAAGAAAAAGGAAACAATGCAAAAAAATAAAGAAATGGAGGGAGACAAAGACGGAAAGAATCAAAGTAAGAAAGCAAAACATTTATAAAATAGTGCAAAAGGCAGAGAAAGACTTGTTTATCTAAGCTGCATAATTCAAACATGTCTAAGGATATTTTTAATATACATTGCATTAACCACATTGAGATGTATGAGAATAATGGGGGCAATGTAATATTTCTATTTCCCCCCACTATCTGAGAGCAGAAACTGTTAAAGCGACGGCAGAGACAGGTTGCAATACCCTTTCAGATCCACTAGAGGTCCCCTCACATGCATATCAACGGTGAGAGATAAGATGAAAGTTCTTTAACAGGCAGGTGTGGCCTCAGGTAGTCCAGCAGTCTAAGCCGATGCTTCGGCGAGGGTTCAATTCCAGCCAACGGCTCTTTCAGAAAAAAACGGTCTCCTGTCTTACCACACTTTCCTGACAAGTAGGCTGATGAGAATAGTAACAATAGATTGGATTCATAAAGCCTGTTTCAAGTCAAAGCCCTATATATTGTATAGGGGAAACTCTGTACAACCACCATTATCAAGGGAGATCATTGCATCTAGAAGGTTCCTCTGTCTGAGTGCACACCTCATTCGCAGGGCGGAGGAAGGGGGAGAGATAAAGATGCAGTGAGTCAGGTGGTGGCAGCCAGATGGTCCTTTCCTCCATCCTCCCGCAGCTGGACCTTGGTGTATGTGTGTGTGAGAGACAGCCCATGCCAAGTCACACCTTGTCTCGTCCAAAAAAGATCCATCCATGTGCCGTAGCCTCCACACCTCAGACCTGGAGCCCCTCCAACGGGCCTGGCCAAAGGTCCTGCTGAGGAGATACAGGCTGGAAGGAGTCCAGACAAGTCCACGGCTGTGCGGCTTCAGGGTGTTGGCCCACTCCAATGTGCAGATATGGGCTGGAAACTGGGGCAGAGAAAGAGGTTGGAGAGGGTCCAACAGAGGCTGGGTTAGCTTGCCGGTGCAGAAGGAGCAGGAAAGGTCAGGGTGAGGTGAGGGAGACATGACCAGAGGAGTCTAGAAAAGACAGCCATTGATCTTTCTCCGGTCAGTCCGGGAGCGGTGTTCGGCCGTCACAGAGCCTGACCTCACGCCTTTTCTCCCCCTGCTCCCGCGTTCTCTTAAGGCTTTTGCCTGGTTAGTCCAGTCGCTCCTCATCTGTGCAGTCCCTATCCACGTGCAAGCAGGCCAGATGTTTTAGATCACAACGGTGCCGAGACATTTTTGTAAATGAGTATCAACCATCCTCATATTGACAACAGTGTGAAGTTGGAAAACTACACAGATTACTCTGTTTCAGCATGTTTAAGTTGAAGAATAGTTTTTAAACCTATTTGTTTCTAAAAGATGATAGGTGACACCGGGGGTGTCAAACATTCCCTGGGCTCCACCTAGGCTCTGGTGAACATGAGACAGAGAGAGACAGAGTGAGAGTCAGAATGAGAGCTGTGTGAGAGAGAGTAATAGGTGTGTGCATATTGATGAAGAACGAGTGCGTGTGCGCGTGCGCGAGAGGGGCTATTATACCCAAAATGTATCAAACATGGCAGCAGGTGTCTAGGGTGTGAACAAAATGCTGATGGCACTGGGAATCATGACAGCTCGCCTGTTATCATTAGCAACATGTTTATTGGGACAAAAATTTGTATGCAATTTTCTTTGCTTAAGCACGCTCATTCATTTTCTGTTTCTGCATTTTCTCATCATTTAAGAAAACATTTTTCTGGTACAAAAATCCAAAAGGGACGTTAAATCATTTTTTCATCCACTACCCACAGCTGTGACGCAAAAAGTACATTTTATTCCTTAAGCCAGATAGGCAGGAACCACAGAGAAATTCTGCAGAAGACAAAGAGTTTTGTTGCATATTTTGCAATATACAACCCACTCAGTTCGGGCCTCCTGGAGTTGTTGAAGACTAATTGTAGTGCCTCGGGAAATTAGTACTACACCCAGTCTACAATATTGTCAAGCCAAACAACAAACATACAGCAAAAAACATCTGAATGTAGGCTATGTTCCAGACACAGACAACCCATTTCCAGCAGTCCAAACTGAAATAGTGAGCTGCAAATACTTAAAAAAGCTTCAAAACAATTCTGTGTGAAAACTATGAATTCCATTAGGTGAAGGGCAAAAAGCAGTGTCATAAAGTGTTCCAGAGTTCCATGAAGACTGTGCAATGGAACGTTGCATTCTAATGACAGTTCTTTCCAATGACAGTAGTAAACCAGGAGAACAAAACCGTTCTAGAACTTCCTCATAGCTTAACGAGAAACTTGAGAGAAACTGAGAGCGAGCGATAAAACAAGAGAAAGACGAGACAAAAACGTGCGCTTTAGACCACTTGTGTCCAATACTGTTCAAGTGGTGATGTGAGTCTTAGACGTTTCGGCGATAGGACCGACAAGCCCAGGGGACATCTAGCAACACCACATCTTGTGACCGAAATAATCTCACAAGCGCGTCCGTGCATTAATTAGGCTACTTCGGGGCACATATGCAAATAAGCCCCTAATGGGCGAATGAGGGTGTGTGAAGGTGGGAACTGGGCAACCTTGTCACCCCTGCTTCCATGCCTGCATTGGGGGAAAAATAGGCCGCAGTAAATAAGAGGATAGTGAATGGGTGCGACCCCTACACACCCCTTCAGATGGTGTGAAGAGGCTGAATACCAGCGGGGGAGGGGCTGGAAACCGTGGTAACCCAGATGGGACTGACGTAACAGCTGGATTAGGAAACTACAACCCTGCAGAGGCTCCCCAGGACATGCACGCAACCCCCACCCCCACACCTAAACACAGAAAAAGGGAGTTGCATCAAACAGGCCTGCCTACGCCTTGCCATTCACCGTCTTAGACCGAAATGAAGAATGAAGCAGCTCATGAATGAACACTCAACGAGGTGATGGAGAGCTCAAGAGACCACAACAGAGAGCCGATAGAGATATGAATTAGGCTGGAGAATATCTGGGCCAATCTAACACACTTAATTAGGGGGGTGTCCTGTAAACCAAATTTCCCTGTCCCAGTTACTGGTAAGCTGATTATGTTTTCTAGAGAAGAGTCAATCGGCAACCCCAGAGCCGAAGAAGAACCATCCCATCTCTTGTGTTCCCCGACTTTGTTTTGACCTAGAAACACTGACTAGAATAGGTAGCGAATCAACTAAACAACATAGCCAAATACTGTAGACCGGTAGCCCAAAGCAAGAGAAAACGTCATTACAGCAGCTACTACACTCGCTGTTCTCATCTATTTGTGGCTTGAATGAAGCAGCAGTTAGGAGCCAAATGAAGATTGGACAGATATTATCCATGGGCGTGTCGTCACTGGGCATTCGTTCCCTGCCGCAGGTCAGATAGAACCTAATGTGTGTGTGTGTGTGTGATGCTGCTAAAATTTAGTAGTCTATGCAGTGAACTTTCCCTCAACCACTAATGGGTCTACCAGCCATGTCTGTTCTTTCCCTTCATCCCTCCCGTCCATCAAGTTTTATTTACATTTGAGACCTACATCCTTTCTTAGCTCTCTGCCTCTGTTTAAACTAGGTATGAATCAGCTGTTCTGATCCAATTGATTCCCTGTGCGTCTCAATCTGAGCATTTCCAATGCAACGGCTGACATGGCGTCCTGTCCGTGTTTCAGACGATGATCCGCCACCGGGACTTGTTCACTCGCTTTCTCAGTTGAAATACTTGTTGCAGTTTAACTTCAGTAGGTGCCCGCTTCAGATTACGGGCCCCTGGCGGGGCTGTCTGAACCGGGCCCCTGGCGGGGCTGTCTGAAGCGGGCCCCTGGCGGGGCTGTCTGAAGCGGGCCCCTGGCGGGGCTGTCTGAAGTTAAACTGCAGCAAGTGTTTCAACTGAGAGAGCGAGTGAACAAGGAACGAAACATGAAAAAGCATGAACACACTACTGTAAGGGGCTCGGCAATAGAGCATCTGCTCAATGACTTACATGGAAATGTAGAACATGTCTCTGTTGGACACAGGCTGCTCTGATCATACCCAAGTTACAATAACAGACCATCTTGGTAGCCAGAGAGGTGAAAAAGGACCAGTGTCGAGGGAGGAAACGATCCCTTTTTCAGGTGTGTCCCCCCCCCAACACTTCTCCCCCAACACCGAATGACATCTCTCAACAGGATTCAGATAGCAACCAAAACACTACAGGCATATATAGAGTATGGTTGTAATTGAAAAGACATCCATTCTAATAACATGTCACACCACATACATACTAATGGGGGGGGGGCATTACAATAACCAGCTGATAGAAGAGGGGAAGGCAAAGTGCTAACGGCAGAGATGCAGTTAGGGAGCAGAACAAAAATCCCTGGGATATTCTATACAGTAAAAGGACTACCAAAGTGGCATCCGTCATACAGCTTATTCATCAATGCAGATGTGGATTCTCTCATGCGTGGGAGAAACTATGGGCAACTTACAAATCAGAACTGAGTAAAATAAGAGTAGAAAGGAACAGAACATACTTGAATCGAGTAGAACAGAACGGAGTAGAACAGAGCAGAGCAAAGCAGAACACAGTAAAGTAAAACAAGCCAGTAAACAAGTCATTATGCTACCTTGTATCTCATCTTGGGGCAGGAGTGGATGTAGAAGCCCAGGTAGTAGTAGCACAGTTTGGGGGACTGTTTCTGCAGCTGCCTGGTGAAGGCGATCTCCCTGCAGCAAAGAGACATGACCAGCTTTAGTCACATAAAAGAAAATATAAAAGATTTTCATCTACAAGGGATTGGTTGTTAGGCTTTGGTGGATTTTTACTGTCAAATAGTCAAAAATATATATTTTCAGTACATAAACATGTAGCTGAGGACCTATCGCATGACAAAACTCTTAAAAGATGCACTTATATCTGTGCAAGTAATAGACATCCCTGTTGAAAAATGACCACCCCCTGTGGATGAGACACTGAAGTCTATTTGTTTAACCTCAATGTTTTTTATGAATAAGCTCCTCTATCTCATAAAACCTACGTCATGCAAAACAAATTTTCATGATTTATAAAAAAAATTGTAAAGAAGAATAATTAATAATAACTTAAAATGCAGGTAAATCAACTGTGTCCCTCATAATAACACAATTATGACACAATATCGGAAATAAAATCGCAGTAGACCATTTCAAAATTGCAAAGCTGGGATTAAAAAAATGGAAATAAGACCATCCTCTGCTATAAGGAAGTAAATGGTTGCCTATTTCCGATTGAGAACTACAACACAGCTCTTTCTAAAGCAATTGAAATGCTGAACAGAGAGGGGAGGTATTTTTTAGAAGACTCCAACAGGCCGTTTTGAGACATCTCCAAATACAGAACATGTCTTGGTTTCTTCATGTCTTCACTTCATTCGCCGTTTCTTCGTTAATTGCATCCTTTTTCCTTTCAGCCTATTTTCCTCCACTTTCTCGCTCCCCTCCATTTCCTCCACATCTCCCAGCTAAATGCTGGTCCTCTTCTATGCCTTTTGTTTTCCCTCTTTCTTCCATCGCTCCTTCTTTCACTCGCTCAAATAGCGGGTGAGATCTCTTTTTCTTACAATTTTTTGTCTTAAGAGCAAGTAAAAAAAAAAAAAAAATGACATAAAATAGATGCGATGGAAAATAAAGAGACCCAGACGTGTAAAGAAGAAAATAAAAGGAAAGATGGGGGAGGCCATGGAGAGAAAGGGGGTTAGAGGAGAGGTGCTAGAAGGTCAGCCGGTTAGCTGCCAGGTTCCTGGGTTCCCATCCCCTCATCACAAAGGGCCGACCCAGGGTTGAATGGAGGGGCGAGATCGGGAGAGGTGAGGGGCCCATTCACAAGGAGAGGACCCCCTCCATCCCCCCCGTGGCAGCAACTTCGGCCTGCCATTATCCTCTCTTCAGCGATCTGACGCTCCCGACAAGCCAATTATCAAGGCCTTCGCTCTCCTCCCCTCCCTCCCTCCCTCCCTCCCTCCCTCCC
>JACXGJ010015407.1:0-13574 GCA_016801105.1 Esox niger | reverse complement strand
AGAACAGAGGTTTAGAGTCCTTCACTAGAACAGAGGTTTAGAGTCCTTCACTAGAACAGAGGTTTAGAGTCCTTCACTAGAACAGAGGTTTAGAGTCCTTCACTAGAACAGAGGTTTAGAGTCCTTCACTAGAAGAGAGAATGTTCTGCTGTGATGCTTGACGCAATGTCAGTTAGACTACCACTAGAGGGCGTCAGTAAGAATGATAAACCAATCCTGTTGAAGGCATGAAATAGAAACAGGCATAGAAGAGACATTGAATTTTAACTTCACTTAATCATGATATTTATTTTTTTAAGTTTGAACACATTTCCAGTGCCGAAAAATCCCCACTCAATTGAAAAGGAAAGACAGGGGAAGGTGTGTCCTTTACTGTGTTTCTAACATTCATAAACCAGGCAATTAGTCAGATATCCACACACAGCTGTTCTAATAGGCCATGTGATTAGAATTTTAATCAGTATGCTTTTCCCTCTTCCATTATCACCGTAGCAACAGGAACTGCTTGGTCATTGTTTCGCTCCGTCAGTTTTGCTGCATCTGAAAAGAGACATGGCTCTCAGCAAAATGGACACCGACAGGCAGAGAGCGTCCAATAAAGACTGTCGCATTTACCAAGGTGACCCTCTATGCAAAACACAGCAGGACAGGGACAGGGCAAAGTGTCTGTGTGTATGTATGTATTCTATAAAAAAATCATCTGCACTTTTTCTTTCCTTTCCAAAATAGCTGAAAGGGAAAGTTTTGAGTGAGGAACAGAAGTGTTAAATTTGCAGTGGTCTCTTAATTTTAACCCTTCTGTTCCTCACTCAGAACCTTCCTTTCCAACTTTTTTGGAAAGGACAGAAAAAGGTGCTATGGCCATTAATTTAGAGCTGTTTGTGTGTGTGTGTTTCTCGTTAGAGCTTCCGACCAGTCAAACTAAAGCCAGTGAATGGACAATGCTTCCATATCAGCTCTATTTCAACAGAGGCAGGCAGACACTTCAACAGACATGCTAATATTAAACTAACAGGCGCAGGCCAATATAATGAGCCTGAGTTGGCAGGCATGCCAACCTCTGGACTCTGATAACCAAATGAGAAGCAGGGAAACAGGAGCGGAGAGATTTGAATAGCAAATACTGAGGAGTGAAGCAGGTAAAATAGCTGAACAACAGCTACACTTCAAAGTTATGATTAACCTGTTATGAGCATTGCACTTGAAAATGTCATATGACAGACCAACTGAACGACCGACAGACAGGCAGGTAGAGGGTCAGACAGAGAGACAGGCAGGTAGAGGGTCAGACAGAGAGACAGGCAGGTAGAGGGTCAGACAGAGAGGCAGGCAGGTAGAGGGTCAGATAGAGAGACAGGCAGGTAAAGGGTCAGACAGAGAGACAGGCAGGTAGAGGGTCAGACAGAGAGACAGACAGACATAAACAACTAAGCAGACTGTCAGAGAGAGACAGGCATACAAAGACAGGTTGGCAGACAGAAGTGTTACCTGAGAGGAAGGCAAACCGCTTCCTCAGGTCAAGGGTTATGTCGACAGCATGGAGGGGGCTGCTTTCCTGCTGCATGATCTCATCTGGAGCAGAGAAACACAACAAGCCCAGAGTCAAACCAGGTACTGTAACACAACTGAACATGTTATAATGTAAGGGATTTAAACATGATCTCATCTGGAGCAGAGAAACACAACAAGCCCAGAGTACTGTAAGGGTTAGGGGTTAGGGTTGTGTTGGGTTAGGGTTCTGTTGGGTTAGGGTTAGGGTTGTGTTGGGTTAGGGGTTAGGGTTAGGGTTGTGTTGGGTTAGGGGTTAGGGTTGTGTTGGGTTGTGTTGTGTTGGGTTAGGGATTAGGGTTGTGTTGGGTTAGGGGTTAGGGTTGTGTTGGGTTAGGGGTTAGGGTTGTGTTGGGTTAGGGGTTAGGGTTGTGTTGGGTTGTGTTGGGTTAGGGTTAGGGGTTAGGGTTGTGTTGGGTTAGGGGTTAGGGTTGTGTTGGGTATTGAGCCAACCAGCAGAATGCTAAGGGTTAATGCACTGGAGGATCAAGTGCCTTTCCTTCTCCATCCCCCCATGAACTCCCATCAGGGGGGTTAGTATAATCCCATTATGGGCCTGATCCCCGGAAGGGGTACACCCAGGCAGGGAAGGTGGGGATGGGGTGATGAATAACTACAGGCCCAGGCTGCTGTGACCAGGCCAGGCCAACATGGAGAGAATGGCTGTTGTCTTGTCTGGTACAGGAGAACAAAAAGGAGACCTGTCTCTTAAAACTCTATTTATACATTTTCTGTTTATACATAATTCAGTTGTTAAAGTATTTAGTGATGTATAATATAGTTGTTTGGATTATTAATGCACATGTTTTTATATAGCAACTGTGTTTACTCGCTTCAGTTTGAGGAGGTCCCAGTTTGAAGATTAGAGGCTGGTTCAGTTCAACCCAGTTTGAAGAGTTGAGTTCGGCCCAGGTCTACCCAGTTAGATTTGAGACTGGCCCAGCTCTCACAACTTCATCCCTGTATAAACAGGTTCCTGTAGTTAAATCACATCTACATCCCTGTATAAACAGGTTCCTGTAGTTAAATCACATATATATCCCTGTATAAACAGGTTCCTGTAGTTAAATCACATCTACATCCCTGTATAAACAGGTTCCTGTAGTTAAATCACATCTACATCCCTGTATAAATAGGTTCCTGTAGTTAAATCACATCTATATCCCTGTATAAACAGGTTCCTGTAGTTAAATTACATCTATATACATGTATGAACAGGTCCTGTAGTTAAATCACATCTATATCCCTGTATAAATAGGTTCCTGTAGTTAAACCACATCTACATCTCTGTATAAACAGGTTCCTGTAGTTAAATCACATCTATATCCCTGTATAAACAGGTCCCTGTGTGTTGTAGCAGCATCGTACAGGTGTGTATCCTGTGGGAGTCTGGCAGGAGACCTGCTGTTGAAACGGATACTAACACTGAGGAGCAAAACCGATCGATGCAACAGAAGGCCCCAGTGATTTAATATACTGATATAGGATTTCAGACACACACACACACACACACACACACACAAACCCTAACTCTAACCTCAACACCAATCAGTGCAACAGAACGTTTGGTGACACAACAACCTGTCTATCTGAAAATTGTGACATCAGACTACCAACTAAACCTGTCTGTCTGAACAATGGAACATCAGACCCCTAACCAAACCTGTCTGTCTGAACAATGGGACATCAGACCCCTAACCAAACCTGTCTGTCTGAACAATGGGACATTAGACCCCTAACCAAACCTGACGTACTCCACTAAACAGATGGGGTTTCCCAAGGTCCAGTTGTTTATACTGTGGTCATAACTGCACATTACCCTGAGCATAACATGCTGATGTCGCCATGACGAAAGAAATATCTGACTGATCCCACCAACATCTTATTATGAAGTTCCTCATCACAGAAGTATCTGCCCGTCCTCATCTTAGGAACTTGAGAACCTCTTCAAGGACTCAAAGGCCCAGCTGTTCTTTCCAGACTGTAATGAACACTAACAGTCAGTCCAACTATTTCATGTAATTCACATCATCTACAGAGTGACAGCCAGTTGGCCAGGTGAATCAGGTGTAACAGGTGAATCAGGTGTAACAGGTGTAACGGGTGTAACGGGTGTAACAGTTGAATCAGGTGTAACGGGTGTAACAGGTGAATCAGGTGTAACAGGTGTATCAGGTGTAACACACGTACACACACTGCAAATGATGATCACAGCTGTGCTGCGAAGAGTCTTGGAGCGACTGTGAAAAGACTAACCAGATGACAGCCTTTGGTGTACTGTTAAATGGATCTGTGATGTCATACAGGTTCATGGAGAATGTGTGTCACCTTGTGACATCACAGAGAGAGCAGTGGCACATTCTAACTGTGTTTAGAGTGGCAGGTGGTTTTAATCTGGCCTGCCAGCAGACTAGGTACCCCACAGAGACTGTGGCAATAGATTAAACTAATCCAGGGTTCAGTACCCCAAAACACAGAAACAAAGGAATGATAAATAGTCATATGACAGGCCAACTGAACGACCGACAGACAGGCAGGTAGAGGGTCAGACAGAGACAGGCAGGTAGAGGGTCAGACAGAGACAGGCAGGGAGAGGGTCAGACAGAGACAGGCAGGGAGAGGGTCAGACAGAGACAGGCAGGGAGAGGGTCAGACAGAGACAGGCAGGTAGAGGGTCAGACAGAGACAGGCAGGTAGAGGGTCAGACAGAGACATGCAGGTAGAGGGTCAGACAGAGCGACAGGCAGGTAGAGAGTCAGACAGAGACAGGCAGGTAGAGGGTCAGACAGAGCGACAGGCAGGTAGAGAGTCAAGACATCACCTAACGCTCTGGGACCCAGAGCACTTGAAACATCAGGATCAATGTTATGAAGAGACATAGCCTAGGTCAAAGGGCACATTTACTTCCTCTCAGGGTCAGATCAACAGTGTATTTAATGATTTCATATCTAAAGGCTCCTGCTAAAGTTGTATTAATGAACCGCTGCCTAGTCATTTCCAGTGTCCCTCAGTGGTTGCTAACAGATATGGCCCTATAGGGAAATAATGGAGTGATTGATTGTGGAGAAGAGACAAAACCTTTCTTGCTTTTATCCTGGGACTTCAGAGAGGCAACCTGAGCTGACCCAAGAGGGAATAAAGACTGCCGAAACAGAGACCGCAGCAGATGGGCGGATGGGTTTCTGACAGGTTAAAAGTTGCACAATTGAAAAACTAACTGATTACAGTACACGCCTTTGTTACTGTCACTTTTTGTGACAAGTTTGGTTCCAAGCCCCGATTGGTTACCGTTGCCCTGAGGTGATTGGTCAGTCGAGCAAGGCAGAACACAGACAACAGCTTTCATGCACCTGCAAACCGCTCACAGACACTCTCATGGTCTCACCAGACACGTCCTAATACACACCCTCCCCTCCCCCAACAGATCCCACAGAGATATCATGTCAAAACCCCTCCCACGCCTTAGCCCTCAATCCCCCCCGCCCCCCAACCTCTAACATACTTGGAGCTGCTCTTTCTCTGTCCTCTGGCCCTTTCACTTGTATCAAGTCTCTTTCCTTCATCCACACAGTACAAAACAACAAGGCACCAGCCTTCCCAGTGGGTGTGGTCGGCATCAGGTGGGTGTGGTCGGCATCAGGTGGGTGTGGTCGGCATCAGGTGGGTGTTCCCTGAACCCTATCATTCCGGAAGGATTCTGTTGCTGCTCATTTCTGTAAGCACTCTCATGTTATATGTGGAACTGCTAGATTTTGATAAGATTTTTGTGATGGCAGAATCCAGGAGGAACTAACATTGTCTTTAGTTGACGTCATTTTCTCTCTCTCTCTGGGAGGTCTTAACGAGCTGCTCTCTAGTTCAGACCTTATTGAAGACTATTAGATGTATAACCACATCCTTATGGCACAGGACATCAAACATCTGACCCCTCAAATCCAACACACTTCTATTACTGTTTGTGTATTGGTAGGTTTCCATCACAAAGATTCATTAATAAGCGGTTATTCTTGAGCACTGACTCTAGAATATTCCAAGTGCTGAATGCGGTTTTACAGTCTCAATGTACTTTGATCATGTATATGCAAGCAGAGAAACAGAGATCATGTATATGCAAGCAGAGAAACAGAGAGACACACACACACACACACACACACACACACACACACACACACACACACACACACACACACACACACACACACACACACACACCACCTGCTGATGACGGCCTTAACGGCCTAAAATAGCTAAATCTTGGGGATTATTGTCCACTACAGCTCACGTTTGTGGGAGTCAAACATTAATCTGTCACACACCTGTTCTTACGAGGTCAGAGTACTGACGTAGAGAATCTGTTCGAACGGGGTTTGAGTACTGGACTAGAATCTGTCCTAACGGGGTTAGAGTACTGGACTAGAATCTGTTCTAACGGGGTTAGAGTACTGGACTAGAATCTGTTCTAACGGGGTTAGCACAACAGACAGGACTGACACAGCTACTTCCATCTGAATGATGTGAGAGGAAAGGGGGTGAAGAGGTCAGACTAACAGACCTGGATAGTACCAAGAGGGACAGCATGGGGGGGTTAAAGAAGAAGACAGGATGAAAGGTGGCACAAAATATATAAGGGAGCAGGGAAAGGAAAACAAACTGTGTATGTGTGTGTGGTGTGTATGCTGAAAATAACAAATGTCTTCTGGTGACATTTCTCAATGAGGTCTTATTGTTGTTTATTTACTATCATGGAGGGGAACATCTGATCCAGATGGTGAAACAATGACCAGTTGACGTCAACAATAGTTAGGTTTGGGGTAAGGTATAGGGCAATGGTTTAGTGGTTATGTTTAGGGGTAAAATGTATGGGTTGTGTTTAGTGGTTAGGTTTAGGGGTAAAATATATGGGTTGTGTTTAGTGGTTAGGTTTAGGGTAGTGTTTAGTGGTTAGGTTTGGGGTAGTGTTTAGTGGTTAGGTTTGGGGTAAGATTTAGGGGTCGTGTTTAGTGGTTATGTTTAGGGGTAAAATGTATGGGTTGTGTTTAGTGGTTAGGTTTGGGGTAAGATTTAGGGTTCATGTTTAGTGGTTAGGTTTGAGGTAAGATTTATGGGTTGTGTTTAGTGGTTAGGTTTGAGGTAAGATTTATGGGTTGTGTTTAGTGGTTAGGTTTAGGGTAGTGTTTTGGGGTTAGGTTTAGGGGTTGTGCTTATTGGTTAGGTTTAGGAGTTAGGGAAACAGGATTATAAATGAGAATGTCTGTGGTCCACACAATAATAACTCAACTCAATGTGATGGTGTGTTTCAGGAGGCTTACACACAGAAGACGTACATTATCAATGTTTGAGAGCCAAACAAATGTTTCTCAGTCTTTGACAAACAATTATTTACAAAAATATGACTTGGCATTTTACTAAATGCCATTGTACACCATCACCAATACCTCAATAAACCCCACCACCACATCCTGTATAGATCATTTCATTCCTCCAAACGAGATTGGGTAGAACACTGAACACAGATCCCCAAAAGAAAAATCACTTGATGAAGGTGAAGGTTTTTATACGACTAGTGAAACGCTAAGAATATTCTGAGAACCTCAGAAACATGGTCTGGTTCTCGGGATAACAAGCCTGAACATTCCCATGTGGCAAAACCCAGCCCAACATTCATGACTTGAAGATTGCTGTCCAGAGGCGGAGCTTAGCCTTTGCTCCCAGTAAAGCTCCGCCTCTGTTGCTGTCCAGTGACACTTGCCAAGGAACTTGACCGAGCTTGAACAGTCAGCAAAACAGTAGCAAATTATTGCAAAATTTACCCAGAGCTCTGTTCAAAACAAATGACCTATGAAAAGAATACTGTACCGAAGGTAGCCCAATGAGCACTCAGGTCATGATGACACTAAAATAAATGTTATCATGTCATCAATGACCTCCATCAAGATTAAATACAAACGGCCACTTCCTTATCACCCAGGCCACACCCCAGCAGGGCAGTCTCAGAAGCCAGTCTAGATGAGGACAGTCAGAGAGGGGGACGGTCTGGGGGAAGACAGTCGGAAAGGAGGACGGTCTGGGGGGACAGTCTGAAAAGATGACGGTCTGGGGGGGACAGTCTTAGAGGAGGAGAGTATAAGAGGACAGTATGAGAGGGGGAAGGTCTACTGGGGGACAGGCTGTGGGGGACGGTCAAAGAGGGGTATAAATACAATGAGGGAGGGAAAATATAACCATTGCAAAAAAGAAAGATAAATCACAACCAATAAAAACATAGGATTGGTAGAGAGATGCTAAAACATAAGATGGGCAGATGCAGAGAAAGAGTAAATGAGAAAGGGTGAGAAAAAAAAGTGATACTAGGACAGATGCAGAAAGAGAGAGCATGCGAATGGGCGACATAGAGAAAAGGGAATAGCTAGGAGAGGCACACAATGATGCAGTAACACTCACTATGTAACCAGTAGCAACAGCGAGAGAATCGATAGTATCTCTCCACCTCCTCCAGAGAAATCCGAACAGACATCCCTCTTCTCTCCTTCACCTCTCCCTCCTGACATCTGTCCTCCTCCCCTTCCATCCAAACCCCAGAACCCACACTCTCCTCTGTCCCCCTTGTTCTCCCATCAATCTTCCTCCGTCTTTGCAGGGTTTCCTGTGAACATTGACCAGGAAGTGGCTTCATGTCTGAACCCTCGGGTTTCTCCAGGGTCACGGATAAGTCCAGCACCAATGGGAACTTTCCCTGACATCCAGGTAAACACTCAAGCTGTCCCTGCATGTTAAGCCAATCATCCCACTCATCCTCTGTCCTTCCTCCTCCTTTTCCCATCTGGCGTGCACAGAGCTCCCACTGCTCCTCCTCAGACATGCTGGAGACCTCCGCCTCCTTTTCTCCTCCCATCCTGGGTTCTGTCTGTAATCCGGTCTCCCCAACGCTCCTGTAGGTCCTCTCTCTCCTTCTGTGTCCTGGAGCTCAAGCCAGGTATGAATGCTGCTTTGCCTAATTTCCCTCCCTCTCTCTCCCCCTGTGCCCTCCCTCCTCTTTAACTCTATCCTCTCTCTCCCCCTGTGCCCTCCCTCCTCTTTAACTCTATCCTCTCTCTCCCCCTGTGCCCTCCCTCCTCTTTAACTCTATCCTCCCTCTCCCCCTGTGCCCTCCCTCCTCTTTAACTCTATCCTCTCTCTCCCCCTGTGCCCTCCCTCCTCTTTAACTCTATCCTCTCTCTCCCCCTCTGCCCTCCCTCCTCTTTAACTCTATCCTCTCTCTCTCCCTCTGCCTTCCGTCCTTCTTTTTAACCCTGCGCCCCCACCTTAACCCTGCCCCCCCACCTCACGTTCCCAGGTGTCCCTCTCTTGCTGCTCTTTGGCCTGTAGCATGTCTTCAGTCACCACTCAATTTTGGCTCCTCCCACCTCAGGTTACACCTCCCCCTGCTATAGCACAGGATGCTGGTTTGCTCCGCCCACCTCAGGTTACACCCCCTCCTGCTACACCACATGATGCTGGCTGGCCACGCCCACCTCAGCACCATTAGCTGTCTATGCAAATGCTGTGTGTTGAGCTCAGGGTAGATTTCATGTTGTCGGATGAAGAGTATCCCACAGGCAGTCTACCTGTCGGACGTCTGCACGTGTATCCCACAGGCAGTCTACCTGTCAGAAGTCTACATGTGTATCCCACAGGCAGTCTACCTGTCAGACTTCTACATGTGTATCCCACAGGCAGCCTACCTGTCAGACTTCTACATGTGTATCCCACTGGCAGTCTACCTGTCAGTCTTCTACACGTGTATCCCACTGGCAGTCTACCTGTCAGACTTCTACACGTGTATCCCACAGGCAGTCTACCTGTCGGACGTCTACACGTGTATCCCACAGGCAGTCTACCTGTCGGACTTCTACACGTGTATCCCACAGGCAGTCTACCTGTCGGACTTCTACACGTGTATCCCACAGGCAGTCTACCTGTCGGACTTCTACACGTGTATCCCACAGGCAGTCTACCTGTCGGACTTCTACACGTGTATCCCACAGGCAGTCTACCTGTCGGACTTCTACACGTGTATCCCAAAGGCAGTCTACCTGTCGGACGTCTACACGTGTATCCCACAGGCAGTCTACCTGTCAGAAGTCTACACGTGTATCCCACAGGCAGTCTACCTGTCAGACTTCTACATGTGTATCCCACAGGCAGCCTACCTGTCAGACTTCTACATGTGTATCCCACTGGCAGTCTACCTGTCAGTCTTCTACATGTGTATCCCACTGGCAGTCTACCTGTCAGACTTCTACATGTGTATCCCACAGGCAGTCTACCTGTCAGACTTCTACATGTGTATACCACAGGCAGTCTACCTGTCAGACTTCTACACGTGTATCCCACAGTTAGTCTACCTGTCAGTCTTCTACATGTGTATCCCACTGGCAGCCTACCTGTCGATGGGTCTAAAAACATTTTGGAGTAGGAGTGGTAATCTAAGACCACGCCCCCTTGTCTTATTCACTATTGTCTGTAAGGCAGAACAGATCCTTGGTCACAACTCTGAAAGTCTTTGTGACACCAGCCCCGAGGCAAGTTTCCCTTCTTATCCACCTGGACTAACAGAGCTGGGCCTACACTGGCCGGTCTCATGCCTTATCTCAGCCCATCAGAAACAACAAGACAAAGACGCCATTCTGACCATCTCCATTCAACAACCCTGTTAACAGTTGACACACTGCAGTCAGACAACACATTCCCAGTCCATTCTAACTAACCTTCTATCTCTAACTATCCGCCTCAAAGAACTCATTCTAATAACAGCCCTCAGCCTGTATTCTAACAGGACCTGTCAATGGCAGACACTGTTCTGACTAAAGATGACCATTAAGAGCCCATTACATGGACCCCTGAATGATGCCATTCTTATCCTTTCTACTTAAATGATCTCACTCCTAAGTAGCCCTGGACTCTGCAGCAGTAATAAGTGAGCTTCAGTCGCTGTGGCACAGTCAGATGAGCACCCTGGTACTAATCACATGCTAAACGTTCCTGTTTTTACATGGATGGACTTAACACTTCATGACCCAAGAACATTTATCCCCAAGTGTTTGAGAAATATGGTTTTGGTTTTTCATTTTCTGAAAGGTTGTATTTTTTAGGTTTTTGTCCAATAGAAATGATGATGTTTGTGTGACAAGCTCTCTGACCGAGGGTTATTTTTGTTTATATTAGGGATATATTGCCCCAATGATAGAGAGACAGAGGGAGAGACAGAGGGAGAAAGAGAGAAAAGAGTATAGTGGACTACTGTGATAAACTTTAAAATAAAATAATGAATAATGAAAGTTGCAGACAGAGGAGAGACAGATAGAGGAGAGACAGAGAAACCGTGAGCGAGAGAGAGAAGCGAGACAGAGAGAAGAGTGAGACACAGAGAGGAACAAGACAGAGAGAGAAACAGTGAGTGAGAAAAAGAATGGATCATGACAACAGAGAAGCAAGACAGAGAGACGAGAGAGACGAGAAAGCAGCAAGACAGTGACATGAAGGGGAAGAGAATACAGAGAAGATTAAAGTGACAGTGTAATAAAAGACTGATGCAAAGCGTATTTAAAAGGCAACACAGAGCATATATAAAGAGTAATAAAGGAGTGATCCAGAGATGAAAGTGGAACAACAGGGAGGAGTGTGTGTGTGTGTGTGTGTGTGTGTGTGTGTGTGTGTGTGTGTGTGTGTGTGTGTGTGTGTGTGTCTGCACAACAGATAACTGTTGATACCTCTGGAAATGCCTGATATTTGACTACCCTCTGTCAGACAGAAGAGCAAAATACTGCCAGAGAAAAGAGCCAGTGAGAGAGCCAGTGAGAGAGACAGTGAGAGAGCAAATGAAGGAGTGTGTCAGAGTCAGAGAAAGACATAGAGTGTGAGAGAATGTGCAAAGAAATCATTTGCAAAATACTAATTCTGGCCAAATTCTGTTCATATAAGGTAGTTTGTTTCCATTCCTCTGCTCAACACAAGGAAGAAGTCATATCAGGAAGTTACATTAAGGATTCAACAGAACTCCTGCTGGGAGGACCCAGACAGGTCATAGATCAGCCTGAAAAGATATTAAACCCACCACAACCAGACAAATCATAGGGATTTTAATGTAGAGTCATTTTAAATTAAATACATCTACTAATGCTGGTGATTGTTAGTGGGAGAATCAATGGCTACAACGAACAAACTAATAGCAGTGGTTTAAAATGCAAAACATTTACAGTTCTCTTTTTCTGTGGCTGCAGTAATTAATAAAGGCATTTAAATATGGGCTGTAAAAATGATATTGATACCACAGGGTTTAAGGCCATATCCCCCAGATCAACATGAACCCCTTCAATGTGACACCTCTCATAACAATGTTAACCACTGCATTGAGAAAGATCTCACCACGAGACAGTCAGACACTCAGGGTAAGATGTCTGCAGAACCGCCATGGAGACAGATTAGCACACACCCAAAAGTGTTGCAGTGCAAGGCTGAATATATCACTGCAGGGCAGTGGAGACTCTGGACGACACACGCACGCACACACACACACACACACAAGAAAACACGTTCACTAACAGCACACAGACGCGCACACAGCTAAGTCGAAGCGCTGTTGGACTCACGCGATCTCAGTGGCACCAAGGGCAGTATCACCGCGCTGCTGTTACGTCGTCTGGGAGCGATTCTCCTGGGCTTCCCCAACATGTCTAATACACGATCTGGAGAGCAGACTCTGGGGGTCTAATGCTACACACATCCCTCTTAAAATCAACCCCCACTGAGCAACCATCTACTGCCAAAAAAGGAAATCCCTTACAGTAGTTTGTTTGTGTGGCGGCTAACAGTGCTACACTGTGCTAACGCAACCAAACATTCTGCTGTTTCACTTCTGAGTTGCTGCAAGTACAGCAACAGACCGCGCGTGTCTTCGTGGTGCTGAATCCTCAGCAACAGACCGCGCGTGTCTTCGTGGTGCTGAATCCTCAGCAACAGACCGCGCGTGTCTTCGTGGTGCTGAATCCTCAGCAACAGACCGCGCGTGTCTTCGTGGTGCTGAATCCTCAGCAACAGACCGCGCGTGTCTTCGTGGTGCTGAATCCTCAGCAACAGACCGCGCGTGTCTTCATGGTGTTGAATCCTCAGCAACAGACTGCGCGTGTCTTTGTGGTGTTGAATCCCCAGCGAGGCTCTTCTGTCTGCTGTATAGCCTCCCTCTGAGGAGATGACCGCTTGGAGGCCTCGTTTAATACATTGAAATGGGTTCCACATCAGCAGGGCTCTATTACAAGTCTATACATCTATACATGCACGCACGGGGTTACTGAATTAGGCAAGCCCACAGCAAACCACTTTGTGATGATCCAGGCTTGCTGCCCTAAAGAAATGCAACCAGAACTGCCTCCCACAGAGGAAATGACCCACAGAACACACACACACACACACACACACACACTCCTACCGTTGCAGTCCCAGTGGGTCCAGGAGGTCTTTCGACTGGCTGTGGGGGTGAAGGAAGACGACAGGCCCGAGATGTCCAGGCTCTGGATCAGCTGACTCAATGTGTTAATGACCCGAGATGGTACCTCTCCAGCGCCTTCCCGCAGGAACTCATGAACAGACATGACGCTCAGACACTCATTCAAATGTCCCTGTCAGGCGCTGCTCCAATACACACTCTGAGCAGCTCTGGTTCCGTACGCACGCCAAGGGGTTCTGGTCCGATACACACGCCAAGGGGTTCTGGTCCGATTTATACACAGGATAAGACCTGGCTCAGCTGCACACAGGAGTGATTCAGCACACATACAGCCATCCACACCCAGACGCCCACACAGCCCGAGGTGGCTGGTACCGTGGGCTCCCTGGGAAGTCTAAGCAGAGATCCCAAACACCGGTTCCATCCGAGCAGAGATGACCACAGTCGACTGTCTACCCCTCCTACAGAGACTCACTGACCAGAGTGGAGAAGCTGCAACCGGCCCGTCACTGAACACACACACACACACACACACACACACACA
>JACXGJ010015406.1:0-13555 GCA_016801105.1 Esox niger | reverse complement strand
TCTCCCTATCTCTCTCTCTCTCGCCATCTCCCTCTCTACATCTCTCTGCAGCAATCTGTTTTTTTTAGGTATTTGTATATCTCTACATATCTCAACAATTGGTTACATTTCGTAATATTCTCTCTCTATTTATTTCTCTCTGTATCTGTCCAGCTCTCTCCTGTGGTCTCTTTTCATCTCTCCATCTTTTTGTATCTCTGATACAGATCTTTGGGAGGCAAAAGTCACATATTATCAATATTTCTTATTGAATAATAAAATATAATTTTTTAAGATGTGTAATTAAAATCAGGACCTTCTTTTCCACAGATACTGTGCTCCAAACTAATTAACAAATACTGAGTATGATTTTCCAATTAAATATTGCAATTTTAATTATTTAAGTACATGACATGGGAGAACAGAGAGTGAAATGTAAGTTAAAAAGAAAGGTACTCAGACTATTCAAGCACACTGTCCCAATGAGGGCTGAATTAATTAGCCTTGGTCTCAGATTCAATCTGAATCATGACCCAGTATGCACTGATGGGGTAACATGCAGTTCATAATGTCACCACTGGTGTCAGTGTTTTTACAAATTAGATGCACTGGAGGGCTTTATGACAAAGCATATGCTGACAAACAATGGGAACATACTTCACAATGGGAACTCATAAGCAACTGTACAGCAATGTGTACATCGTTGCCAAGTGAGTGAATACTACTTGTACTGGCTACATTTTGGACGGAGATGGCCTGCTCTGATTAGGGGATAACATGATGAGACGATGGGCAGAGGGGGAAGAAGAGGGAGGATAGTTGGAGGCCCCAGACCACCCTAGACTCCCCCAGACCTCTCTAGAACACCCAACACTTTTCCCAGACCACCAAAAACATCACAGATCACCCCAGACTACCTCAAAAGTTCCAGACCACCCAAGACGTCTAAGACATCCCTAGAACTCCAAGACCTCACAACACCTAAGATGTCTGAGTCATCCTAGAACTAGAGACCTCCCCACACCGCCCAAGATGTCTGAGTCATCCCAGAACTCCGAGACCTGCCCACACCACCCAAGACGTCTGTGTCATCCCAGAACTCAGAGACCTCCCCAGACCACCAAAGACGTCTGAGACATCCCCAGAACTCCAAGACCACACCAGACTTCCCCAGACCACCTCAGGCCTAGCATACCACCCCAGACCACCAACACATCCCAGATCACCCCAAAACACCCAGATGATCCCTTAACTCCCTAGACCACACAAGATCACTCTGACCACCCCATACCTCCCCAGACCACAAAAATCCACTCAGACCACCTCAGGGCTCCCATACTACCCTAGACCACCAGAAAAACCTAGACTAACACAGACCAGACCCGGCCACCTCAGATTATCCAGGCCATCTTAAACTTCCCAGACCATTCCATGCCTCCTAGACCCCCACAGGCCACCCGTGATCACCCAGACAACCTTAAGCCACCAGTTCACTTTTCCTTTTGTGAAAATGAACATAAGTAGCAGAAACTCAGTGTTTTAACACAGCACAATATCCTGACAGAATCCTTCAGTTCAACAGACATTAAAGTTCTTATTTTAACTGCTTGTAAATCAGAATAACGAGGACGGAAAGCAAATCACACATCCAAGTCTCTTGAGTCAGACTCCACATTTATCTTAATTGCTAAGTGTCAGCTTATTGAAAATGGAGATAGATTCGGAGTTAAAGCTATTCGCCGCGGGGATCTAGACGTCCCAAATGGCAGCCCATTCCGTATGTAGTGCTCATTGGGACCCCACCCTTGCCTAGTGGTGGAGGAGGCGAGCATCAGAGGGGTTGCAGTGTGACACTGTGTTTAGCCTGACCTCCTGCCTGTCCCAGATTGGCAGTGTGTGAGTGATGAAGCTCAGCACGACTCAGGCCGGAACTGTGATCACCAACTAACATTTATATCGTTCTGGTGTGGTCTCTGAGTTCTTAGGCTCTCGTGTGTCACTTAATTAGGCCAAGTTGTTCCGAGGAATACAGCCATATTAAATATTTATTTAATCTACAAATGCACCCATATACCATACCAGCACTCAGAGTAGGCGGACTGTTCTGTTCCACGAGCCGGTTAAATCCACAGTTTATCGTAACGTGTCACGTTGCTACTGGGGAACATCTCTGCGGTTATTCATCCCTGTTCTGATCTTGTACCGCCACTTTACAGGCTGTTAGCTGGTTGATCTGTTGGCTTGCTGAACTGACAGACCCTGGCCTCTGTCTCGGCGCCTCTCAGCCATTCAGCCAGACAGGACGATTATCTGTGGAAATCAGACCCTTTACTTCTTTATTTGCCCCCCCCCCAGATCAATAAGGAGACAGCGGCATGGAGTGATTGATAACGATATTGAGATTGATTGTTGTAAATCCGCTCTCAGCTCCCACAGTCCAAAGTTCCTAAACAGAAGGGCGAGGAAAAGCCAGTACACATGCAATCCAGCTTTGCTACAGAGGCAGCCGTGTCCCAATGAACGCCCTGCTTCCCGGGGGATGCACTGCGTTTCTGACCCTACCCAGTCCAACCCAGTGCACTATGTAGGGAGTGGTCATTTAGGATGCACGCGGGCCCAGGGTTTGGCAGGCGTCTGCCAGTAGATAAGTGAAAGGACCCAACAGTTCCTAAGGAGCTTAGCTGCTGGATTGCAAGGCCCTGGTCTGCAAAGTGGTGGGGGGGCATTACAAATGACTCCCTATTCCCTCATGGGTCCTGGCCAAAAGTAGTGAGCTACATACCGAAAAGTGTGCCGTTCGGGCCTCTGACGGGGGCCGCTGGAAGCAGAAGGAGGCAGATAGGAGGAGATGATGGTTTTAAATGACTTCTGGATCGCCTTGTGGTTCCTGGTCCAAGGGGACGGGGGGACCCAGGAGCCAGGCAGGAGACCAGACATCTGTGGTTGATTGAGCAAGGTGGGGTGGGGAGGTGTTTGAGGAGAGGTGGAGACACAGACAGAAACCAGAGCGGTGATTTCCTCCTTCCCAGCCAGACAGCAGAGAACACACTGATAATGGCTGAAGTGCGGAGAGGCCGATCATTGGGGCGTCCCAGATGGTGCCTTGTTCCTCTCACTAGTGCTCTACTCTCAACCCAGGCCTGGGTAGGGGACAGGGTGCGATTTTAGACGCAGCCACTTAGAGTATCAGTCACTTGTTCATTCCGCACCATTGACAACATCTTAGTATCCCATCCGTTCTCAGCGCGACAGCTCTAAGCTGAGCTGGCTGTCATGCTCATGTAGGTTTTGGTAAACATTGTTAGAGAACTTGCAGTGTGGTTTGTCATCGATTTGGAGCCTGTGTATTACAGTTGGACCGTGTTAAAGGGTTCGACCGAAGCGCTGTATTGTAACGTGTTCCTATCATAGACACAATTGGGACAGATATGTTGATAGAAACTCCAACACTGTACCATGGACGGTATATGTACCATCTATTATTAACAATCCATTATTCTTTTCTGTCTGTCTTTCCTTCCTCCTTCCATCCTTTCCTCCTTTCTTCCTTACCTCCATCCATCTGTCCCTCTTTCCTTTCTTCCTCTGTCCATCCTTCATTCTATCTTTCTTTCATTCTTTCTTCTTTCCTTCATCACCATCACTTGACCACCCAGCTGTCTGCATTGATATCTTGAGTCTGTGTGTGTATACAGCCAAACCCGGCACACACAAACCCTCGGAAAAACACATTGCAGGGCAAATCCAGCACACACAGACATTCTGACAAAAGCACTGCAGATAAGGGGCAGTAGTGTTTTTGCCAGGCTTTTAGCGTTAAAAGTTTACTTTTGTTACAGGTGCAATAACAAAAGCTATTTAAAGTCAGAGTGGAAAATCTTTAGGAGAAATTGGCTCCAGTGTTACGGGTTGGAGGTATTGATCCAGGCCTCTGGCTTCACAGCAGCTCTAGAAGATGGATAGATCGCTTTGAAATGCACTCTGTGTGGGGATATAGGAAGGAATAGAAAGACCATTGTGTGTTTTCACTCAGAAATAAAGTGTTTAATTAAACACAAGCATATCTGTTGGCCACCTTTTAGTGTCAAAGCCTTAGTCCTCACTCCCAAATTACACACTATTCCCTACAGTGCATTGCCTCCTGACCTCCTGAAGTTTCCTCAAGTGTTGCAGTAGAAAGGGCGCCATTTGGGACATCTGGCGTGTGTTTCCTCTGCTGATTGGTTTGGACAGTGGGAATGGTTATGACGATGTTTTGCTGTGTATTTATTTTTTAGTCTCAAATTGTCCTGCGACCTGAGCTTACAGGGTCTTGTATTCCTCAGATAGTTTGCAACTGATTTAGCAATGAGGACATCAGGAATTAGAGTAGACCATTGCTTTGTGAGGACAGTAAACAGTTAACCTGTGGTAGAGATTGTTGTAATCTGTAATCTTCGCAAGTGAAGGCAAACTTAAATTACATTTTAGTGTAGTCTTTCAAAACCTATTCTTACTGGTAATGTCTGGCTAGGCTAATTTGAATTAAGTGCTACCTCTCTGCTTGGTAGCCTACTTATGTCATTGATTTGAACGGCTGAATTCCCAGTACTTGTGCCTGTGAAGTGTTGCAACATTGACTTGGATTGTTTCAGGGCAATTTGTGATGGCTTTGTAGTAATTGGTGGGCGTGTCATTTGAAGGGTATTTTTGTTCACGTCCGAGCCAGGCAATCATCAAACAGCGTTAGGAGGCGTGTCCTTCACCTCCGCCAGGCAATCAGCAGTACATTTTATTATTTAGCCTCCCCTAGTTTCTCAGCAGTGTCTGTAAGCAGCAGCCTTGTGAAGTGGCAGTGTTGTCCCCAGAACAAAGACTGTTGCCAAATAAAAGACGCTCTGCCCAGTTGTTCCATTGAGTTGTTCTGCTGACTTGTTTGAGGATGGAAATAGAGGACCATTCCCACCACTGTGTGAGATCTTCACTTGGTGATCTTTTCTGGTTATACAATGAAAACAGGAAGTATTAAAAAAACTGGCCTGTTTACTTGTGGGGTTTTGCTGCAGCTTGGTTTTTAAGCAGGTTGCATGTCAATATTTTTTGTCTGTACACTGTGCAGGTGTTGATGAAATTTGAACTGCTGAAATGTTAATAAATTAATTAAAGGGTGAAATGTCATAAGTCAATATGTATCAAATTCCTTTTGCTATGACCGTCCAAATTGAGCCCAGTCAAATTCTAATCCAATTCCCTTTGATTATCTTTAAGATGGCTTGAGTCAATTACATTTTGTTTTGACATAGATTAGAAAAGAAATGAGGTCCCATAGCAGACCGGGTAGGCCAGGGCAGAAGCTATACCATGAAGTCCAAGGAATAATACTCAGAGGTTTGTAATACTCAGAGATTGTGAGTAGGTGTATATGTGGGGGAGCATAAACAAGTACTTATAGTGTTGGAAGTGCCCACGGGCACAGTGGGTCTCCATCAGTAAAACATTTGAAAAAATATTGAAATACCAATAATCTTCCTAGAGCCGAGAGTTCAACCAATCTGAACAAACAAGGACCATGGCAACACTGATGGAATTACTGAGTTCTTAAGGAGAACCAGATCATTGATCAGAACTGGGTTAGAACAGGACAATGACCTCAAGCATGACACTGAGACATGAATCCTCATTAGAATGACTGTGGATAGACTGCTTGTCATAAAAACTCCCCTTTACAATTGACAGAGCTTTAGAAAATCTGCCAGTAAGAATGGGAGAAAATCCCCAAATCCAAATGACATATCAAATAAGACACCAAAGCCATTATTTTTTAGAAAAGGTGCTTGTGGATTTATGTGAAGTAGGTGTTTATTTAATTTTCCATAGATTTGCAATACTTTCTCAACACAAATGTCCACTTTTTCAAAAGAAAGTTATTCTTAACCTATGGTGTCCCTATACTGTTTGAACATTGTTACTCCATCTGACAGAGGCATGGATAATCTCAGAGAACGCTGTTACTCCATCTGACAAAGACATGGATTACCCCAGAGAACAAAGTTACTCCAGCTGACAGTGACATGGATAATATCAGAAAATACAGTTACTCCAGCTGACAGAGACATAGATTACCCCAAAGAACAATGCTACTTCAGCTGACAGAGACATGGATAACCCTAGAGAATACTGCTGTTTCAGCTGACAGAGACATCGATACCCCCAGAGAACAAAGTTACTCCAGCTGACAGTGACATGGATAATATCAGAAAACACAGTTACTCCAGCTGACAGACATTGATTACCCCAAGGAACAATGCTACTTCAGCTGACAGAGACATGGATAATCCCAAAGAACACTGCTACTCTAGCTGACGGAGACATGAAGAACCCTAAATAATACTTCCACTCCAGCTGTCATCTGACTATATTGTCACATGTCCAATTAACCATAACACTGTTGTCACATTAGTACTAAGCAAAATGCTTAGGCACACGAAATTCAAATAAAGTCATTTATTTGGATTGTATATGCTCATTTGTAAAAAAAAATATGATTAGGAATATATATATATATATATATATATATATATATATATATATATATATATATAAATATATATATATTTTGTTAATATATTTTCATATATTGTTTATATTACAAACACTTGCACAAATAGTTCAACTTTCAGGACTATATATGGACACAACATGACAAAAGGAGTAGCTTAATAAAGATAAAATGACAATAGGAACAGGTTTATTGACACAATATGTTATGTCTAGACAGGGGATCAAGCAAAAAACATACTCTCATCACTTTTCTCTCTGTTGCTGACACTTTTTCTCTTGGTTTCTTTCTCTTTATCTCACACTTTCTTTCTGTCTCTTTCCCTCTCTGTATCTCACAATTTCTTTCCCTCTCTTACCTCTATCTCATCCCAGGTCAGGATTAAGTCTGATTTGACATTTCAACAGAATTAAACCCCTTCGAATAAAACAAGAATTAAATGAAAATGACACGTGTTCTTGTTCTAGAACGTTATGTGTTGCTGAAGTAGACAGACTCCAGCACAATATGCTACAGCCCCCAAATTTTTTCAAACCCTACATCGTTTTAAATCCTCCCAATGTCCTAGAGCACCCGGCCCTCACATTCTAAAGCCCTCTTATATTCTATATTCTAAGACCCTACCTGCCCTACCACAGCTATCACACACTGACTCTGATAACACCTCTCTTTTCCCTGGACTAATATGTTTGAAGAACCAACACACAATGTCTCCCGCTGGGGCTCTGCAAGTCCAGCTCAGCATAGTTTATGATGAGAAGACGTCTGTTAGATTAGTTCTACATTTTGGGATGCAACCCATTAGTTAAGTTTGTTTGTTCTGTAACTACAGACGTGACCCAGTCATTAAGTTGGTTTGTTCGATAACTACGGACGCCACCCAGACGTTTGTTCTAAATATTCCGTTGGCTAGCTGTTAACGTTAATCCCTTGTGCTTGCTTGTTAGCCAACAACAGCCAACACAGTCAGTAACCAACATCTGTACAGCAGCCAGAAAACCCACAATGTATGTTAATTTCAGTGTATTTAAGCTGATTTACTAGGTGTTCTGTGTACCTCATTTTTTACCAGTAATTGTTGTACAGACTGTTGGTGTTTTTCTTTTGAACAACTGTACCATACATACACTCTGAGCTAGCCAGCTAAATGCAGTGGCCATTTCATATTGAAGAAGCCTGTTGACACAGTTCCATTTCATGTGCATGGTGTAAACTTAACTAGCTAACCAGTTGGAACCAGCCCAGGATGCAAATAATTTCAGACCATACTTGGCAAACATTTTTGGGATGCAGGAATAACGAGGGATAGCAAGGGAAATACCTCTGACTGTACGGTAAACAGGCTTCAACAATACAAGGTCCAAAAGGCTTCAAATCCATTTAAGCCAAACATATTGCAGATACCTCAGAACCCATTATATAAGGCTTAGTGGATAGTTGAAATCTTACTGATGATCTGTGGTCTGTAGATGGACTGTGTGTTGTAAAGCCCTTAGCCATAGTGGATTGGCAATACATCACAAACCTCTGGGGTGCCTAATTGTTTGCTTCTATGTTGCAGAGGAATGCCGCTTTATAATGAACAGCATAGCATTCCTGCACGATATGTATTCATTTATATCATTGCCTATAAGGGAAATTAAGTAGCACAACTCTTTACTTACTCTCCATTTGTTTATGTAATCCACAACCTTTTCACCAATATCATGATATATTGTCGATATGTCCACCCCCTCAGAGCCAGGCGTTAGTTACGAGGTAGATTCATCATTAGCATGTGGCCTTATGGAGCGTCTCTTCATATTCATTTTCCAGTGTGGCTCTCGTTAGGGCCTCATTATGCAGCCCTACTGTGAATGTCACCGGAGAGATGAATTAGAATACAAAGTGCAGGGTTCACGCCGCCTCAACACACACACACACACACACACACACACACGTTGAAACACATACACACATAGCAGGGTTCACAGCCTCATGAGGCAGAATGTCCCCGCCATTCTATGACTCTGGAAGAGGTGGCGGCCGTACAGAAAACACACACAGTAATATACTAATATGAGTCCGTGAGAGACTACATCACGATGCAGTTTAAGATGCAGTGTGTACATGCTATTGGATCATAAATATGGAACTAATTAAGCAATAGGAAATGAAAACACAGGAATTATCTTCTTAATAACCCTTGTCTGGGGGCAGTTCTTTGGCCAAATAGCAAAGAGTTCAGGAACCAGCCCTAAACATGGTGTTATTCAAAGGCATTATTCCTTTATCTACGACAGTTGCAAACATGCTAATAAAAATAGATTTAACATCTATCTTTTATTTAAAACATAATTTGTAATCTGTAAAAAGTTTATATTACCTTTTTATGCCATACAATAATGGTGGAAAATATAGTATGTTAAATTGTATTGAAAATCTAATATCAACTTCAAATCCCCAAGTTTATTTTCTAAATATATTTCTGTTTTGGCATTTTATTGTTAGAATGACTGGACAGTAGGGAGAAGGGTATATACATGAAGACAGAATGTCACAGTTTCCAGGACCGACTATAATGAGCATAATCCACTACACTATTCTCCAGGACCACCTGAAATGAGCATATACCACTACACTATTCTCCAGGACCACCTGAAATGAGCATATACAACTACACTATTCTCCAGGACCACCTGAAATGAGCATATACCACTACACTATTCTCCAGGACCACTTGCCATGAGCATAGACCGCTAGAAAAGTCTCCAGGACCACCTGTCATGAGCATAGTCCAATACACTAGTCTCTAGGCCCACTCAGACATTCTCTGGGAAATCTCATCGCTGTTTGGAATACCATGGGCCCCTGGGAAAAGGTTGTCTGGTTGTTTGTACTCTGGGTGTTGTATTAGCTATGGCATGCAAACATTTGGGAGCTCAGTGCATTTTGGCAAAGATTATAGAGCAACAGAATTTGAAATACTTATTTTCAACCAGAAATTTATATTTTCAAGCTTTTCAACTTCCTGTGCTCAAAGATTATATGACCCTCTATGTATGTTTCCACTTCCCTCCGTGATGAGCAGACTATAAGACACACAAACCGACGTGTTGTTTGGAAAACTCATTTGCTACTTGACAGTTGCCCTACTATATATTTTATTAATTGCATGAGAGTTCCACTTGCTGAGGGGTCAAGGGTCATGTTCAACAACATCCCTGAGTGACAGGGGTCTGGGACCAGGTGGTGTGGGAGGGTTTACAGGACAAAAGTGATATTCCAAGAGACATGTCAACATATCAAAACTCTGGCGATTTGGATGTTTCACGTGTCAATATTGAAATTTGAATTCGCTAGCCAGCTATATGTGGGGGAGATAACTAGCTATCCAACAGCAGTTCAACAGCTTTAAATGAGGCAAGCTACTCCTCAGCTGGCTGGCCATCTTAAGCTGACACGCAGCTAAAGTATCGTACCCTGGTTTCTATGGCCTTTCCCATGTATTTACCTGGCTTAGAGGAGATATCTGTAGCTCATTGTTGGACAGGTACGAGAGGCATGCATCAATGTTTAGAACAGTGGTTCTTAACCTGGGTTCGATGGAACCCCAGGGGTTCGTTGAGTCAGTCTCAGGGGTTCGGCGGAGGTCAAGACACACATGCGACTCATTTGAAATATTCATTATTATGTTTTTGTTTTTGTGTGAAAATCATGCTTTTATGGTTTTGTTCTTTAAACACAGTGATGTTGATGCACGGTTCATTCTGTGCACCAGTAAAATATGTTTTAGATTTGAAAAAAATCGTATTTTATTTTTCTAATTAAGAAGGGTTCGGTGAATACGCATATGAAACTGGTGGGGTTCAGTACCTCCAACAAGGTTAGGAACCACTGGTTTAGAATCACTTCAGCCGCTCCAAAACCAACGCAAGGTTAGTAATGTGAGCAAACGTCTAAACGTTGGGTTCTTTTATGGCTTGGCTGAGCTTTGTGATCGTTGATGCACACCGATATATCAACTCTACCTGTTACCGCGCATCCGTGAGGATCGTCAGAATATCTCTGCTATCAACCCGTCAGAATCCATTTACGATTCAGCCAGCGTGTCTGCTTTCAGCCTGGTATAAGTTCTAAGTGTTAATCAGATCTTCTTTTCGGCGCTTTCTCTCAATGTTCCCTCTGAGCTGTTTAGAGCTGCGAGTCGAGACGTCTAAAATCCCATAGATGGATGGACACCCTGTAGCGTGAAAGCTTTCTCTAAAACCACCTGGTATTTTGCTCAACGTGCTCCGTCCTCTGTCAGCCATGTTCCTTGTGTGCTCTAAGTTCTGGGTGGCGTCACACCTGATCAACTGGGCTGATAAATCATCTCAGCAGGTCCAAGTCTGACAAACACCCTGAACTCCAGCCAATGGTTACCCAGCCCTCCGTTAAGAATTCCTTTGACATGAACTGCAAAGCAAAGCACTTAGGGGTAAGAAAGGAAGAGAAAAAACGATTGAGACCAACCTTCCTGTTATGCAGTGTGGCCTTGTAGAGGTGACAAATAATGGAGACTTAGGCCAGTGTGTTCTAATCGATCACACACCGACAGGCCGAGCGGAAAACACAGACACGCACACACACCCCGGACCCCCAAATGGGTCCTGGTTGTGGTGCTTAGAGCGGCACCATGGAATGGGAGTGGGTTGTTGAATGGATGTGCTCATGTGTGGGTTCACATGCGTGTCCAGGCTCTGTGTAAAACTAGAAAAAACACCAAATAGCAGAACAACTAAGTCCGTTGGACCAGATGTCTGCTACCGTGTTTTAGAACTAGAGTAAGGGGCCCGTTGTTCCCCTTGTAGTGCACTACCTGACACCAGGGCTGACAGTGGGCCGTAGGGAATAGGACGCCAGTTGGGACACACCCCAGGCCTAACCGTGATAGAGTTAGGGCACTTTGTACTTGTCATAGTGAAATTGGACTGTCGTGTTCGCCAAGGACCAGATTGTGTGTTGTGCACACACGGCACGTGCGCACGTGCGCACACACACACACACACACACACACGCAGGCTGACAGTGAAATTGGCGGTAATGTGTGCTGTGTCTCGGCTGTTGTCATAATCCTTCACTCTGTCTCACTTACAGGCCTCTCAGCATCCGAGGCCGTTCCAGATATGGTCGTGAGGGGCGGGGCTACAGAGCAATAAATACAATCCAGATCATTTATGTGTTTGCCTATTAGGGCGTGGCGTGAACCACACCCTAAGCCGGACACAATGACATGAATTGTCAGTGATTTTCCGCTATCGTTTGTGTTTTCGCAGGCGACTGTAACTTCGAGAAGCCGTTGGCAGCGTGTGGCTACACCCAGGGCAGAGAGGATGACCTGGACTGGGAACAGGTCAACACCAGAGAGAAGCCTTCATCTCACCCGTGGATGCCCCCAGGTTGGCATGTGACCCTACTCTACAGTTGGCATCTTCTGAGGGAAGATAGCTACGTTACGTGGATGAAAATGTTGTTGTTTTTTTTGCAAATCCACCACACGATACAAAACGTACCGCATGTTTTCATAAAGGCACTAATCACAACCGTTGATTCACAATACCGCCGGTACTTGGATCAGTAAGAGAGGCCCTTAATCACACACTATCTGTCACTGAGGTTCCACGTTCAGGCTACTGGGCTGCGACATCGTAGGTTTCTCATGGAAAGGACTATCTGATATGATCAGTAAGAAAAAAATCCCCCAACTGTCTCAGAGTAAGAACACCCGATAGATCTTAAAGAAAGAATACCACACGTGTTTCAGAGCAAACCTCACGTCTCAGAGAAGTCTGTGCATTACATTGTTACTGTAGATCCTGTGGTAAACACAACTCATGTGTAGAGATGCAATGAAAGACATCACAATGAAGGAGCCAATGTATATCCGCAACAATAGATTAATAATGACCTTTGAACCACTTAACCGATATTCACATTAAAAGACAGTAATGTTGGCCGTTCTTTTGAAGGCATAATACTATTTTTCCAGTGCTACTTTCATCTATCCGTGTGATGTGTGATGTTGACATTGGCAATCCCGTCGTCCTCATCTCTTTGCGTGACAACAATGGGAATTGAGACAAAGGCTTTGACGACAGTGATGCTGGCAGGCGGGCTGGTGGTGAATTTGATATCAAAAATACCTCAAATCTATTTTAATTAAGCAATTCTTTCTTTCCCATCAAGTCTCCTCGCGTGTTGAAATTCATTAAATTGCTTTCCCTGTCATTTGCTTGCATCCTGCCTCTCCCTCAACGAGTCTCTTTAATGTTGCATTGATCGCTCTTCATTTGATTGTGAAATGAGGAGATATCACCACCCTGCCACCACACACACACACACACACCACACCACACACACTCCACACCACACACTCACGGCTCCAGAGGAATTAGGCTAATGGAATGGTGGAGAGCAGCGGCTGGGTTTTTTTCATGTTTCTAACAAAGGTAAAGCTCCAAACTAATGGATATTGTTTTCCTCTCCGATCTGAGGCCTAATCTCCCCGCGGCCGGCTCCATGCTCCACAGATAGATTGAAGCCCAGCACCCCCGTGACTCACAGACAATTCATTAGGATGGAAGAACGCCTCTGATTCTAAGCAGGCAGGGTTGGCGAGTGTGTCGCAGGTAGTGTGTGTGGGAGGCAGATAGTGTGTGCATGTCCATTTCCAGTGTTGTGTGTGTGTGTGTGTGTGTGTGTGTGTGTTGCTCTACTCCCCACACCTGTCCTCCCCAGCAGAAATGACCTGCCACTAGCAGAGGGAAGCGTTTACTTTTCCCCGTTTCGAATTGATTGATGTCGGAACACAGGAGGATGGACCAAAGGTTACCGTGGCAATCCAGAACTTCCTCAACCTCCAAATGAACACCCCTCCCCTTCCTCCCTACCCCCGTCACCTCCCCAATCCACCTATTCCCTACCTCCCATAACCTCCATGTTGATATCCTCCTACCCCCGTCACCTCCCCAATCCACCTATTCCCTACCTCCCATAACCTCCATGTTGATATCCTCC
>JACXGJ010015405.1:0-13565 GCA_016801105.1 Esox niger | reverse complement strand
TGGTTTGCCGCCGCCTAACCCCTGGTTTGCCGCCGCCTAACCCCTGGTTTGCCTCCGCCTAACCCCTGGCTGCCTCCGCCTAACCCCTGGCTGCCTCCGCCTAACCCCTGGCTGCCTCCGCCTAACCCCTGGCTGCCTCCGCCTAACCCCTGGCTGCCTCCGCCTAACCCCTGGTTTGCCTCCGCCTAACCCCTGGTTTGCCTCCGCCTAACCCCTGGTTTGCCTCCGCCTAACCCCTGGTTTGCCTCCGCCTAACCCCTGGTTTGCCTCCGCCTAACCCCTGGTTTGCCTCCGCCTAACCCCTGGTTTGCCTCCGCCTAACCCCTGGTTTGCCTCCGCCTAACAAATACTTATCATTTTCAAGTCGCATTTGGTCTTTGGTATGATTTTATTATTGAATGACAGCAGAGGTTCTCTAGCATTTTAGTGGAAACTGAAGTTGTAAAAATAATATTATAAAATAATAAGGGTCAATGATTTTCTCTACATACTTTAACGCTTGTAGTCATTGAAGTTTACAGTGAAAGCCTTTTTTAATCCCCAAGTTGAAAAGCACACTACCGACCACTCAATTTAAATGATTATACAGATTTACTGTTCAGAATATACAGTGCTATATAATTATGTGTTAAATAACTAACCTCTGGATCTGCTCCTCTCTTCTAGATTCCCTGCAGGGACAGGATGAACTCAGGACCAGTCAAGAGGAAGAGCAGCTTCAAGGGATCTTTAGTACAGAAGACTACAGATGTATTCCTCCCAGTGATCCGGAGGACCCAGTTCAGGAGGCTATATTTGCCAATTACCCCACTCTCAGTCCACTGAAAATCTCTAAACTACAGTCATTTTGTGTCTTTTTAAATAAGTGTCTAACAGTTTCTACAGCTGTGGAGATTTTACGGGCAGTTGAGGAAACTGTTGCTGAGTACCAGGAAGAGAACGATCAGTTACGGAGTCTGCAGCAGGTCTCACCAGAGATAAAGCTACATAGAATAGGTTTGTGTTTTCATCTACTTTGCTACAGTTCTGTTGTAAACTGGTTAAGATTTCAGTGTTCATCATTTTTACAATTTATGTTTACGTTTACCACAGATGAGTGATAATGTCATTGTCTGAGGGGTTTTCCCATGAAGGTGCAATAACCTAAGTGAATAGGAGGAAGGGCAATCAAGCTATCTTCGCTAACATGGCTAATGACAGTGTGGAAAACAGTGGCTCTCAAAGGTATTCACCCCTTGGACATTCTGACATTTTGTGTTACAACATGGAAGCAAAATGGATTTGATTAGGAGTTTTCGCCCCTGATCAACAAAAAACATTTCAAAGTGAAATAAAGTTTTATAAAAAAAGTTTTTAATGAATTCCAAATACAAAACAAAAAAATATTGTTTGCATTTGTAGTAATACAAAAAATTATGCAAACATCAAAAGGAGTGAATACGTTTGAGAACCACTCTTTGCAGATCCATGTCAATGAAATCAGTTTAAAGGTGATGTACGTAATTGTTTTGTATTAACACATTGCTTTCTATAAATCTGGATTGTGGATTAATTCCTATGATATCAGATGGCCCAGGCCCGCATCTTAAAATGATACATTTGATGTTTCAAAAAGAACAGGGCTGTACAAAATAAGCGACTTCTATTTAATTTTTAAAAAATTATCCACGAAAGCAAATCTACTAGAAGAGAGGCAGAAAGAGGCTGTTCGAAGGTATTCTGTTAGATAAATCATTCATTTTAGTATATAATTAATCAAATGGCATGTCAACTCACGTTCGGGCCGGGTCACTTTATTCAGCTCAACTAAAAAATGAACAGATAATGTGCAGGCCTTTAAGAGTGATGTCACACCAGCGACAGGCAGGCGAGATTTCTGGGACAACTACGGAGAACTGTTCGTGAAAACGACGTACTTTCGGGTTTAATTAACAGACCGTTTCAAAGTCACAATAATCAATGTGTGTATTCTTCAAGTTGTGTGTTATAGATAACCTCTGGTCCTCCTCCACTCCTTTAGACTCCCTGCAGTTTGCACTCACTCTCTCTGATGAGGAGGTTCCCCCTGAGCAGCAGCAATGTAAGCAAGAGTGGAGTCCCAATCCGGGAGAGGAGGAACCAGAGACCCAACAGATTAAAGCAGAACCGGAGGAACTTTGGACCTGTGTGGAGGAAGACCTGTACAGCCACGATCCTCCTGATAGTCAGGGCAATGTGTCCAGACCCAGCTCAGCCTTGAACAGTGACCCAGTAGGACTTGACAGCAGCCCACCAGTGGATCCCAGCAGCATGCCTAGAAAAACCCACACGTACCCTGGCAGAGATAAAACAGTTGCTCTGAAAGCTGACCTGAATCGGAATTCGACAGGTGCCAAGAACGGAAACAGTGAGTGTATATTCTGTCAAAAACAATACAACTCCCCCAGGCAACTGAAAGACCATGTCCGAAAATGTCACACAGTGGAATCCTGCACCTGCCCTCTTTGTGGAAAGACCTTAAAACGCAAAACGTATCTGTCCCAGCACATGAGGATTCACACAGGAGAGAAACAGTTTAGGTGCAAAGACTGCGGCAAAAGCTATTTCCGTAACAACCACCTGAAGCGCCATTTAATTAGTTGCACTCAAAAAAGATCCCTTTCCTGTGATGAGTGTGGCAAAAGATTTGCTTTGATGTCAAGCCTAAACCAACATAAACAGATACATATAAAACAAAGGCCAAGTGATGATGGTGGAAAAAGCTTCCAAGATGAGAAACCCCTTTCTAGGCATGAACCAACACAAAGCCAAGGGAAACCTTTTAGCTGTAGTGGTTGTAGGAAAAGCTTTTGTTTCAAGTCAAGCCTCGACCATCATGAACTGATACACACTGGAGAGAACAAACTTAAACTGTTGCATAGAGGAGAGAAACCATTTAGCTGTGAATGTGGGAAAAGCTTTGGAAAAAAGAAACACCTGACCAAGCACCAACGGACTCACACAGGAGAGAAACCGTTTACCTGTGGTGACTGTGGAAAAAGCTTTGGTCGAAAGGATCACCTTACAAAGCATGAACGGACTCACACAGGACATAAACAAATTCGCTGTGATGTCTGTGGGAAGGGATTCAGTGAAAAGAGGTACCTAATGACTCATAAACTGACTCACACTGGAGAGTCACATGGATCTCAAAACCTTTGACACTGTGAACTACCTCAAGAGTCTTGACATTCTCTATGGGGAAAAACTTCAGTTTCAAATGAACTTACCTGTTCATAAACATACACAAAAAAGTAACTGCAGGAAGAATTATAGTAATTGGCAGCATCTAATTAGGCCTAAACTGACCTACACAGGTGAGACGTCCCTGCTGAAACCTGAATAATGTCCATATATACTACAGGAAACTAAAAGATCAAGAATTAGGACAAAGGTCTTTTCTCAGAAGGTGGGAAAAAAATATGACACCAGAAGGAAAGCAAAGCTATTGACCACGACATTGCAGGAGAGCAAGGTTGACAAATGTTCTCTGGCTTGTAAAGGCTACAGCCTGATGGGAGTTCTCTGGACCGGTTCATTCATACTTTGGGTTTCACATATTAAATGGATGTTATGAACTGGCTTTTGTAAGTGGTTTTGTTTGATTTGAATGATGAGGTAATTGTTAGACAGTGCAGAGCACAGAAGGATTTAGAAAGGCTGTCATGTCACCCTAATTGTTAAGATGTTCGTTATGTAACAGTAGGAGAGTGTTTCTGTCTACTTTGGCCCGTTGAATAATAAAGACATTTACATTGATTAGCATTTAGCATAATGGGTATCCGGGTATTAGCTATGTTGTGGTTTCAACCCATTTGTGCTTTTCTCAGGACAATTGAGAACTGTGAATGATCATTTGCCACCAGCTATGGAGGAGAAAGTGGCCCAGCTGGAGCATTTAGATTGACACCTCATTGGGGCCCACGAGAGGAAATCAGGTGTGTGTGCTGGGGCAAAAACAAAAACGTTCACCCTGTGGGGTCCCCAGGACCAGGACTGGGAAACTTTTCAGGGAAAAACCTATTTCATATAATAAATAGCCTTGTGGCAATGGGATGAGGAGAGTAAAATGCCACCAACAATTGCATTTACATAATGACCCATGATTTTCCAGTATTGTTTGACTTCACATTCTCCTGAGTATTTCCTACAATACATTCACTGTGGTGTGTAGAATGGTGTATGAGGCAGTGTGTATCCCATATACACGGTATTATAGTGTATTGCATTGGTTGCTAAAAAGTGGGTAGAAAATAAAGTGTTGCTGGATGTAACACACAGTGCCCCTCCAGAACTAATTTTATTTTGTTCGTTGACACTCCTACAATAGTATTTCCTTCAATACACTAAATAAATATGACTTATCTTAGTGAACCGGAAACGCTTTTTAATGTTGCTCGCAAGACGTAGGTCTGGAGTGTCCGAACCATTCCACAGATGGCCGTGTGTGCGTGTTTTTTGTTTTTCTGCGAATTGGTTCCCAGTTCACACCTAAAAACAACCCAGGTTAAGGTAGAAACGAGTCAATTAGTAACGTAATTAGTCAATCGAGTACAAGGAGAGAGCGAAAACCTGCAGACACACGGCCCTCAGTGGAATAGTTTAGACACCCCTGACGTAGGTGGTATGTGCGGTGAATGTATGACGATGTGCCCGGCCGTCATTTCATATCTTTGTAAATTGACTTAACGACAATTGCAGTTAACATTTTTGGGGCAGTTGAGAAATCTGCATTGGAATAAAAAAAAATCATCGTTTACGAAGAATGCTTGGGATCGACCCCGAGATAAATATATTTGGAATAGGTTCGTATGTGTTACTTAATATTTTTAACTTCGATATGTAACGAATTGTTTATGTTACAGACCTATGGTTAGAGACGAGAGCAGCTCATCCGGGTACTTTGCCTTCGCCCCTTTTTGGGGGAAAGCAGCCCATTATATTTGACTGGCGGTGAATACAAAATCCGACGTCTGGGCTAATTTAGTCATACAAAATTAGTAAACAATATTGCGTTTTAGCTATTAGGACGACAAACACTATGGCCATTCAGGCACATCATAATTGTATGTCGTCAACGTTATATATAGAAAACTCAAGAAAAAGCTAGCTGTGTTGAGTGTGAGAAAAGCTTTTTTCAAAAAGACGATCCAGCCCAGCCAAACTTTCAAACACACACACACACACACACACACACACACACAGGTGATAAACCATTTAGCTGTGTTGAGTATGGGAAACGCTTTATTCGAATGCCATCCAGCCCATCACAAACAAGAGGGAAACTATTTAGCTGTGTTGTGTGTGGGACAAACTTCCTTTTCAAGGCAGCCTCAAACCGACCTCAACGGGTGCATACAAGATTGAGGTCTTGGGTTTTTGTTGACGGTTGGATAAGCTTTATTCGAAATGACAACTTAGCCCAGCATAAACCTAAACATAGGAGAGAAACCATTTAAAGTGGGGAAAGCTTCACACAAATTATCGCCCCAACTCAGCACATACCAATTCACACAGGGGAGAAATCTTTTAACCGGGATGAGGGTGGAACAAGTTACAAAAACGAGACAAGGTTTTACTGATGTTCGCATGGCAGTTTATAAGACTAAAATTTTAACCGGTTTGTCATAAAACAACTTTGTTACATTGTATAATGTTTGCTTTTACTGGTGAGTGCCAGACATTATAGGAAGATGTAATGTGAACAACAGGTTTGTGCTGTGAACACAGCAAAATAAACATAACATGTTATCAATTAGCGTTCAGCGAAGTGGGTCCAAGTGCTTACTGTGTTGTCATTTAAACCCTAACCTTTCCACTTTTGGCTGGTTGCGGATGTGGTTAGAAAATGCGGTTACCTTTTCGAGTGCGGTCGATATTGTATTTACTCGCAACTGGTTTGTGAAAATTAGGTTCGTCCTGAGTTTCGATGCATATTTTTTTTTTCTGGCAGATCCTTACAGAGACGGGTACTAGCAAGAACGTGTCTTTGAGGCAGCTGCTGTCGAAAGAAGGGCAGGCATGGCGTCTTAAGGGGAGCTGGTTGTCCCAGTTGCCGGTCCGCCACTGCGGGCTTAGAAGCATGTGACCGATAGAAACAATGTAGATGCTGCTTCTGCAGAAACCCCTCTGCGGATCTAGTAGAGTGCAGCGACCTATAGTGTGTCACATTTGAGTCATTACGTGCCAATATTCAAACTGTGCTGGTTAACAGCTGAAGGCAGGAAGGGTTTCCCCCCCAGTAGACCGGAGGTGAAATTGACAATCGCTTCCCAGGCGCTGTAAACACAGGAGCTGGTATTTCGTCGTCAGAAAACCCGCAACTAAATGTTATCACCCGAAGGGGTGGGGGAAAAAATCTCAATGGCAAATTTGATTGGTCCCAGAAGGATCCCAGCAATAGAAAGCATCCCATTGCAACGGATGGGGTTGAATCGGAATTTCTTTGATTTCAGAGAGGAGTTCCTACGGGCTACAATTTAGGTCCTGCACTGTTCACTCTAATATCTGTAACCCTGAAAATATTTCGTCTTCTCACTAGATGACTGGTTCTTTCACTGCACAAGCATTTGCACGCTTGCAGTCTCCAGTTGCTCCAAAATTCAGTGATGGATCGTAGGTTGGTGCTTCATAAAAGAAAGTATACCCGGGTTTCGATGATATACAAATTACTGCCCGGGAGAATTTTCTAATAGGACTTGTCACTTCTACAAATACCTTTGGAATATGGTTAGACTACAAGCTGTTTTTTATAACATGCTTTGATAAACTTAAAGGTTAAAGTTGATTTTGTTTATGGAGAGAATGATATAAAATAGATGCCGATCAATCTCTGCTCTCTCCCGAAGAACGAAGAACGCTCTCCCTCACACATCCGGTCCTTTCATAGCTCTCCATCTCTGTGTAGAATATTCTGATTCACATGCATCTAATTTCATGTTCCTTCTCCATATACGCGTCAGCATTTACCACAGGTGCCTCTGTGAGTCGATAGTCGGGAGTCGGAGTTGGAACAAGACACAACATCACTGGACAAGTGATGTAGTGTCCACCGGGATCCCATTTTACCTGTCATTACTGAGCAAAGCAATATGGTGTGTGGGTTCGAGGCTGGGGAGTGGAATTACTTTTGGGGCCTCAGTGAAGGGGGCTGCTAATAAGAATAATTGTGAGTAAGGAGCCAGCGTGTTTGTCTGGGGCTCCGGGGGGGGGGTATGGGTTCGCCGACAGGGGAGTGCAGATTGCCCTGCTCCTTCTGCCGAAACAGCTTTTGTTTTATTGCTATTTCTAACCTGGCCTCGTTTTGCATTTTAAACCCATGACTGATGTTCTGCGCAGAATTTAAGATGAGTTTCTGTCTTAATTCAGCGATAGAATGGAAATTACACCCCCAGGTCTCCAAAGGTGCATATTTACCCAATGCCACACACACACACACACACACACACACACAGAATTACACACACACACACTCACATACACACACACACACACACAGAATTCCACACACACACACGCACACAGAATTACACACACACACGCACACACAGAATTACACACACACAGAATTACACACATCCCAACATTCATGCACATTATATAGGCCTATAAAGCTCAGTGCAAACCACACAGATGTCAATTATTCAAACATTGTGAGAGGGTTTTTAGAACCGGTGGTGCACATGCAGCAACTAAGGTCGGTTGATTACAGGTGATTACAGGTGATTACAGGTGATTACAGGTGATTACAGGTGGTACCTTCGTTTTCTGGACTTTGTAATGTAGTTTAAACCAACACAACATGACTGCAAATAATGCTGGTTAATGGCTTGTGATTTAGTGTGAGAGATAATGTCTATGGATATTTTATCCCTAATGTTTATTACAGGGCCGGTTCTAGGCATGAGCAAAATTACTATGGATCTCCCGACCGGTCGAGGAGTCCCCAAATTAAATGTTGTTTTGGATCTCCAAAACGTAAGAGCTGGCACCAGCCTATTTACATCTCCTCCAGCAGGAGACTGCTTTCTCTGAGTACAGCCCTCATGTTCCCACCTGTATGTATTTTTACCCACTTTTAAATGGAATTCCTTGTTTTGTTTTTAAGGATTTTTTCAAAATTTCTAAACTAAATTTCTAAAAAACATTTAGTAATGTCAGGATTTGCAAACAGTGAAAGCATATATTTTGGTCCTGAATGTGGTATAAACACAACACTTGAACACGAATACATACACACTGATACACGCTTGGGACACACGTGGGCACACATTAATTTAAATCTTCACATTCTAGATGTTTCTGTTATGTAAGCTACTTACAACAGCAAAGCCTGTTCCTCTACCAGAATAAACCTGGCTTTGTCAACCGTTGTCTCTGAATATGACATGGATGTCTGCTTTCACACATCACTGCATGGTAGCGTCCCAGCTTTAACAATGCTATGAGCAACCAGGCCTTCCTCCATATGAACAACCAGGCCTTCCTCCCTATGAACAACCAGGCCTTTCTGTCTATGAACAACCAGGCCTTTCTGTCTATGAACAACCAGGCCTTTCTGTCTATGAACAACCAGGCCTTTCTGTCTATGAACAACCAGGCCTTTCTGTCTATGAACAACCAGGCCTTTCTGTCTATGAACAACCAGGCCTTTCTGTCTATGAACAACCAGGCCTTCCTCCCTATGAACAACCAGGCCTTTCTGTCTATGAACAACCAGGCCTTCCTCCTTATGAACAACCAGGCCTTTCTGTCTATGAACAACCAGGCCTTTCTGTCTATGAACAACCAGGCCTTCCACCCTATGAACAACCAGGCCTTTGTCTCTATGAACAACCAGGCCTTTGTCTCTATGAACAACCATGCCTTCCTCCCTATGAACAACCAGGTCTTCCTCCCTATGAACAACCAGAGCTTCCTCCCTATGAACAACCAGGCCTTCCTCCCGATGAACCACCAGGCCTTCCTCCCTATGAACAACCAGGCCTTCCTCCCTATGAACAACCAGGCCTTCATCCCTTTGAACAACCAGACCTTCCTCCCTATGAACAACCAGGCCTTTGTCTATATGAACCACCAGGCCTTCCTCCCTAAGAACAACCATGCCTTCCTCCCTATGAACCACCAGGCCTTCCTTCCAGAGGAGAATGTATTTTTTGTCCAACATATTTGACATTTGACAGAGGTACATTGTCATTCTTACATCCTTGCAGCAGTTGCAGTAAATATAGTTTTTCCTTTAACGTCCGGTGTGCTTATTGTTTAACCTTTGATATATTTTATGCTGCTTTGAGAATGTCATTTGTGAGGCATTCAAATGGTCACAGAGAACATCAATCAAGTATTTCTAAAGTAGAAATTGCCCTCTCTTTAGTTAAATGATTAGTTAATAAGGACCTTAATTAATATTTTAGATGAACACATTGGAAATACATGATTTATTAAGACTTCATTCATGATGTACTGTGTGTGGTTAGTAATACTTTTTTTTAACAGTTTGCTAATTTTGTCACGCTTCTAGGCATGGGACCCTCCTTAACTAACAACAGATTCAAGCAGCAAGTGCATCAGTTTGTTGCCCGAAGTTTTCAGGCCCAAAATGTGAGTGGACCTGCCTCCCAATTCTGTGGCTGAGTCACAGTTGAGTGGGTTGTTTGGCATAGATCTGAGTTGCTATGCTGCAGTCTGACCAGGAGAGTGTGCCCACATAAAGATTTCTGCTGGATTCTGGAGTCGGTTGGTACCAGTTTGGGACAGAAGCATGCACTGGAAATGGAAGGGGATTTGTCCCTGTCAGAATCAAGCTGGAAGGCTTTCAGGGTGCTGTTTCTCGACTCTCATTCTTGTGTTGTGGTGGATGTGTGTAACTGACTGAGGCATGACCTAGCCAAACATTAGCCAGGTTGTTCTTAACCTGAATATTGTTAACCTGAAAACCGTGGCAAATTAGATCATATACCCCATATAAGACGCAACCACGAACATATAAGAAATATATCTCACAGTTGTAAAATCGGGTAAGTTGTATGTGGCTGAAACCACAGGCATTGTGACTACAAGCAGCCCTTACCCATTCTATATTGGCCAAATGTAACAACTCTTGTGCCTCATTCCTTAAATGTACGAGCACTTGTGCTACTGCATGTAAAAACAGGAATGACCCTGGGCAGCGGGTCCGGTCTAATATCAGGCCGGGCAGCGGGTCCGGTCTAATATCAGGCCGGGCAGCGGGTCCAGTCTAATATTAACAGATCAACTGTGGGAATATTCCAGAATGACAGAATACTTTTTGCAGTAATTTGAGAGTTTGATGGATTTTATTTTCTCTATACAACATTTGTAAAGGACAACATGGAAAAGGGTTAAACAACTGTTTTGGATGCATGGACAGAAGTACGAGACTGAATTCTATTGATCCAGGCACCTGCCACTTTTATTAAATCCCATCAGGGCTAAATAAGCCTGAGGAAAAAATATTAGTAAAAAATTGGTTTGAGAAAACAACAAAGTCCACGAGTCAACAAAGCAATACTACAGGTGACCCATTTAAACGGCGTTGGCTCTGACCTGCAAGAGCAGTGGTAGGGTTGTTGGTGACCCCCGCTGAAGGTCACACCTGAATACAGGCTTCACCACGGCATCACCATGATCCTAATTATTCTCAAAAATAAGTCAAATAAAAAATAAAAACACCACAACTCCGACGTTTCTGGATCATACAGGTCCTTGGGTCTTTATTACCCTTTCTCCACTCCGACACCAGGGTCATTAATCACCAGCTGTACACTCAGGTACTTCCCAGGCCATTCCATAAATATAGATTGGTGTTGCATTTTGGGGGCACATGTTGTCTAATGGGGGAACATTGACACACTGCGTGTCTATAGAGAGTCCCCTCGGGGTACAACATATTGAACTAATTCATCTTTTTTCAACTCCAAAGACGGTTGGCTAATACATAGAACTGAGGAATTTTCCTTCAGTAGCAAGGAAACCTTAATGGTGTGAAACTAACTAGCCTGCTAATTTATCATAAGTATGAAATAACAACATTACCCTGTGTCCATCTGGGGTGGATGGGTGGAATGTCGGACAGGGACTCAAAATAAATGCAATTCAAGATATTCACACACATTACGTTGTTCACAAACCAAATTACTTGGGATCTAACCAAAAAAATTTGATTATCCGAATCCTAAAAGGGGGTCGATTACCCAAATCAACAAGGTGTGGATTACCCAAATCAACAAGGAGTGGATTACCCAAATCAACAAGGAGTGGATTACCCAAATCAACAAGGAGTGGATTACCCAAATCAACAAGGAGTGTATTACCCAAATCAACAAGGTGTGGATTACCCAAATCAACAAAATGTTGATTACCCAAATCAACAAGGTGTGGATTATCCAAATCAATAAGGAGTGGATTACCTAAATCAACAAGGAGTGGATTACCCAAATCAACAAGGTGTGGATTACCCAAATTCCAAACAGAATGTGGATTACCAAAGCCCAACCAGGTGTGGTGAAGTAAGGAGTGGTTTCGAATGAGAGACTTAAAAAAAGTTATATTTGTGTTTGTTTATCTTTTTCTTTAGTTGATGCTCAGGGAGTTTAGAGGAGGGGACACTATATCTTCATATATTTTTTTATAAAAAATGTGTTCAAGAAAACATTTGGTAAATACTACAGGCACACTCACAGAACACAGAACCCACAGACCCACTCACAGAACACAGAACCCACAGACTCACCGATATAACACAGAACCCACAGACACACCCACAGAACACAGAACCCTCAGACCCACCCACCCACAGACCTGCCCACAGAACCCACCGACCCACCCACAGACAGAACCCACAGACCCACCCACAGAACCCACAGACCCACCCACAGAACACAGAACCCACAGACCCACCCACAGAACACAGAACCCACAGACCCACACACAGAACACAGAACCCACAGACCCACACACAGAACACAGAACCCACAGACCCACCCACAGAACACAGAACCCACAGACCAACCCACAGAACACAGAACCCACAGAACCCACAGACCCACCCACAGAACACAGAACCCACAGACCCACCCACAGGACACAGACAGGCACACGTTGCATGAAGTCTGAACCTCAGAAACATTCTGTCAATGCCTTCTGGGTAAATTCAAAGGGCCCAGTGTGCTGAGACAAAGTCTTATCCAGCTGTCATGTGCATTTTACACAACTGATTCCATTGGAAAATCCAGGAGCAACGAATAGCCTAATGATATTATATTTTAATAGAGCTAAGTGGGATGGGATGTGGGTTCTAGACAAGGGGGGCGATCCCAAACAGTTGCCTGTTCCCTACATAGTGCTTTACATTTCACCAGAGCCGTGATTTAAGGAAGTGCACTAGAAAGGGGGATTGTGTGCCATTTGGGATGCATCTCTGCTATCCTTGTCGCACGGAGACTCCAAGTTCTGTTAAGCCCGACCCAGGAACCAGGAGAAACCAGCCACGGAACACAATGTAATATGAATAATGTACTTGCTTTGCCACTTGATCCTGGAATAAGCAAGATAGTCTGACTTGCAGGGTGAAACTCAATGATGTCCTTTTATCCCTTTTCACACTAATATAACAAGTTCATAGTCGTACACCAGCTCTTCCATAAAATCAGTTGTTTTGGAAGAATTATTTCAGATTAAGTGAGGTGTTGTTTTTTTATGTCTAATAGACTTTTAAATTCTTAATATTCCTGTCTCCTAAACAGCCAAACAACTTCTGTGAAGATGTGGCTGGTGGCCCTGCAGTTCAAACATCTGACCAGCACCAGAGAGGTTGTGAGATCAAATCCCAGAGCCGGCGTGGTGGAAATACATTACATTCTTGTCCATTAGCAAGGCACTTGACCCTAATTGCTCCCAGGTCATTGCTGTAATTACATTGTGTTCTCAGTCCTGGTAGTGAAGTCAAAAGAGGGTGATTTCCTATTTTAAATTTAATAAGACAAGTATAATGACAGTGTAATGTACTATTGGACTGTGTGTGAATCACGCTTGAGTTCTTAGGTTTTGCTTGAATGTTGAAATCTGCTATAAATTAGGAATAGAAATCAGTCGGCTTTCAAAGAGTTTGGCAGTTGGGAAATAATGAATGCAACATTTTTCTACTGTTTCCTCTGAAGTTCCATGACTTTCAAAGATCATGCTGTTGTTTGCTGTAGTCAAGATTGGTGTTAAATTATTGACGTCCTGCATGGAAATCAACATAATATGGCCGAAATAGTGAAGGTCAGTGTTGTCTTAAACCAGGCACTCTGACAGCACAGATGGCACTGTGTCTCTGTGTCTGTTCGTGTGTGTGTGTGTGTGTGTGTGTGTGTGTGTGTGTGTGTGTGTGTGTGTGAAACAGAGACGCCTGAACAGCAGAACATAAGAGCAGGTACATAGGAGTCGATGGTGGAGAGAGAAGCAAATAGAGAAAGACTAGGATGGAGAGAGTGAAGGAAATAAGGAAGAGATGGAGAGAAAGAGAGAAATACACGGAGACAGAG
>JACXGJ010015404.1:0-13558 GCA_016801105.1 Esox niger | reverse complement strand
CTCCTCCTATATCTACAACCCACCATTAACCCTGCTTCTCCTCCTATGTCTACAAGCCACCATTAACCTACCACCTCCTCCTATATCTACAACCCACCATTAACCCTGCTTCTCCTCCTATGTCTACAAGCCACCATTAACCTACCAGCTCCTCCTATATCTACAACCCACCATTAACCCTGCCTCTCCTCCTATATCTACAAGCCACCATTAACCCTACGGCTCCTCCTATATCTACAACCCACCATTAACCCTGCCTCTCCTCCTATATCTACAAGCCACCATTAACCCTACGGCTCCTTCTATACCTGCAACCCATCATTTATCCTACAGCTCCTTTTATATCTGCAACCCATCATTTATCCTACAGCTCCTTTTATATCTGCAAACCATCATTTATCCTACAGCTCCTTTTATATCTGCAACCCATCTTTTATCCTACAGCTCCTTTTATATCTGCAAACCATAATTTATCCTACAGCTCCTTTTATGTCTGCAACCCATCATTTATCCTACAGCTCCTTTTATATCTGCAAACCATCATTTATCCTACAGCTCCTTTTATATCTGCAACCCATCATTTATCCTACAGCTCCTTTTATATCTGCAACCCATAATTTATCCTACAGCTCCTTTTATATCTGCAAACCATCATTTATCCTACGGCTCCTTCTATATCTGCACACCATCATTTATCCTACAGCTCCTTTTATATCTGCAACCCATAATTTATCCTACGGCTCCTTCTATATCTGCAACCCATCATTTATCCTACAGCTCCTTTTATATCTGCAACCCATCATTTATCCTACAGCTCCTTCTATACCTGCAACCCATAATTTATCCTACAGCTCCTTTTTTATCTGCAACCCATCATTTATCCTACAGCTCCTTTTATATCTGCAACCCATCCTTTATCCTACAGCTCCTTTTTTATCTGCAACCCATCATTTATCCTACAGCTCCTTTTATATCTGCAACCCATCATTTATCCTACAGCTGCTCCTGCATTTACAACCCACTATTAAAAACCATGTTCGACAAAGGTTCGAGCTGTAACATTATTTCTAATACCTGGTTCCAAAATTCATTGAATTTGATATACATTTCCTGATATTCCCAATATCCTGGGGGGAATATTCACAGATATATTGTATATGAATTAGCTGGATTTCTGATCTCCTGTCTGTGACCTCTTAAAAAACCAAGGGATGCATTGCCTTCCTCTCCCATCACTGTCTGTTAGTCTCAGTCCACTAGTATCTGTGGGTTATCTTGTTAAAATTATAGTTACATCTCTGTTTGGTCCATTTTTAGCAGGTTGGGCTACATGGTCAATATTAGCAAAGAGTCCTGTATGTGGTCATCATTAGCAGGCTAGGCTGCACAGTCATTATTGCAGGCAGGCCATATGTCATCATTAGCAGGCCAGGCAAGGTGGTGGTAGTTAGCAGGTTTAGTTAGGTGTTCCTTATTAGCAGGCCGGGCAGGTTAGGGTAGGTTATAATCAGCAGTCTCGACACGTACTATTTGAATACATTACAGCCCAAACACAAGCCTGAGAAAACAACAACAAGACAATGTCACATCACATCAAGGGGGGCTGGGGAGACATGCTCCCAGCGTTGGCAGAATCTACTTCATCTGTGGAACAGAAGTGGCTTGGTACGAAGTGACCTTGCCTGAGACCTAAACAGTGGTGTTGGCTCCCCAAGTCAATAATTCCCGGGCTTTAGTCTAGCAGGCAAAAAATACAATGTTCTGGTGAAGAATTAGAACTCTCTTATTAGGCATTATTGTTGGATTCATTGCCAGTAAACAGCAAACGTGTTACTTGGATAATCCATCCCAGTAATATATCCTTCCACCAATAAGCGATTATGGGAGTATCGGTGCAAACTAACAGCGGATGATGTCACGATTATATGACTCCTTTAACAGACAATAAGACTCCTTTAACATACTATAAGACACCTTTAACAGACTATAAGACTCCTTTAACATACAATGACTCCTTTAACCGACTATAAGACTCCTTTAACAGACTATAAGACACCTTTAACAGACTATAAGACTCCTTTTACATACTATGACTCCTTTAACCGACTATAAGACTCCTTTAACAGACTATAAGACTCCTTAACAGACTATATGACTCCTTTAACATACTATATGACTCCTTTAACAGACTATAAGACTCCTTTAACATACTCTATGACACCTTTTACAGACCATAAGACTCCTTTAACATAATATATGACTCCTTTAACAGACTATACGACTCCTTTAACAGACTTTATGACTCCTTAAACAGACTATAAAACTCCTTTAACAGACTATATGACTCCTTTAACAGAGGTCAGTATACAACAAGTTGCGGTTGGTTGTGATGTTTAGGTTACTACCACTGTTTTTAGTTTCATCAAAGTCATTTAAGCACTTCAAAATTGTTGACGTGCAGGTCCAACCAACATTTGACTTGGGGCTTTTATTCCATCCCTCCAGACTTGAGAGGAGGAGGGAAATGCCATTGCCAAGAAGTGCTTAAGTGCCTTTCTGAAGGGCAAAGCAGCAGATATTCCAATGAGTCCACTGGGATTCGATCCTGAAACCTTTTTGTTTACCGGCACAGTGCTCAAAGTGCTAGGCTACCTGCCCCGACAGGAGGGCCTGCGATTGTTGTGTCAACCTGAACAAATGTGACTTCCACTGATCATCATGGCAACACAACCAAAGCCACAGACTAGATTTGACTGACATGCATCAACCGAGTCTCAGAAGTCATTGGTCCTACAGCCAATCGGCACACTCATACACATATATACCCACCATTCAGTTTAACCAAAAAGGTTCTAAGCTTTTTCCCCTTGCTAAACCTATTCCCTGTACTGATGGGATGAAGAGTACAGCCAGATTTATGTTGCTGGCTAGGCAGAAAACACATGACGATGATGATGACAGTTTAGGCGCTACAGAGAGAGCATGCAAGCTCCGTCCATCCCCACCTCTCCCTCCCTCTCTCTCTGTCTCTCCCTGAAGGACTGTGAAGTTTTGCCAGCAACAACTGGAGCAGAAGTATATGGGTGAAGACAGGGACCTTCTCTAGGATCGTCTGGCACCACATTTACAGCTGTCGGGGACAAATGGGGCGTAGACAATTGGAAGGTTTCTGTTGAAAAAAATTAAAACAGAACGATTAAGAGATTTCATTGAATCTGTTTGTGTCAAGACACATTCGCAAAATTATGTTAACAACTTATTTACACGTAATTGTATTCTACTCATGCTTTGAGCATATCTAGACCCAAATATGAGTCAATAAAGAATGCTCATATTCTACTCACTGTAGTCAACACACACTACATAACGTAAGCTCAAACAAACATTTTAATGATCAATATATATACTGGCTTGCACAATACTGCACAGGGGATGATTTTGTCACAACAGTTTAACAGTCTTTGCGCATGATATAATAGCCAAATTTATCCATTTATCTTTCTTTAATGACGACCCATCTGCTTTGTCTGTCTGTGTCATTACCTTCCTGGCTGGGGACCACTGCGTTTTGTCGATATATTGACTAATCTGTTTAGGCCAGAATGAGTGCCTGTAGGGTTGTGTTTTGGGATCAAGTTGAAAAATGTTTTAGCATCAAGTAAGCTAGCAGAAGTTGTCGACAATGATGAAAGAACACCAAACAACCAATCAGCAATCAATAAACAGCAATGCTTATGTCTTCATTTGAGTTCTAGCTTAATTTTTGAGGCAAAAGCAAAAAAGGCCATTATTCAAAGTTTGGGGATCTGGACAAACGTAATATTATTTAATATTTCTATAATTATATACACAGATTTCACCATACGCAAAATATATGTTGTGTCCAGTTCATCTTCACCCTCAGAGTATGGCATTGATTTTAAGACATACTCACCCTCACATTGTGTTGATTTCAAGACATCCTCACCCCCACAGTACGTGTGGAGTCAACTTACCTTCATAGTGTGTATGGTGCCGATTTTAGGACATCCTCATCTTCACAGTTTGTGTGGAGTTGATTTTAGGATATTTTCATCCTTACATTATATATGGAGTTGATTTTAGGACATGCTCATCTTTATAGTATACATGGGGTCGATTTTAGGACATCCTCATCTCTATAGAGTATATATGGAGTATATTTTTTGGTCTCCCTCATCTTTACAGTATATATGAAGTCAGTTTTAGGAAATTCTCACCCTCACAGTTTATGTATTGTTCCTGGGGGATTTGAACCAACAACCTTGGCATCACTCTTACCAACTGAGCCACACTAACAGAATACTCTCAGTTACCACTAGGTCATTGTCAAAGAGTGAGTAGAGAGAGCTGGATAGATGTTATCCATATTAGGGATTCTTCAGCCTCATACCCATGTTGAATATAAACCATATCATTCCAGATGATTTCCCAAACTGGTTCTGGTAATTAAGGTGGCTGTTGTAATGTCTATATTGGAGGTATCTGTCCCTTTAAGAGCACAGGGGAGTTTTGGGAGTGGATGTGGGGCTATAGAATGTAAGGGCATAAGAAAGTAGTGGAAAAGAGGAGCCGAAGGATCGTATGTTCTTAACACCCGATTCCTGTCTGTTGATTTAGTAATTGCTACACTGCAGCTGCGTAGTTAGCATGTAACTACTATTACGCTAGTGATTCCTGAGGGATGCACCACATCCTGGTTCTTAACAACTGAGCTTCAAAGCCCTCAGCTGAAGACAGCCTCCCCCTCGCCAGAATGGGTCTGACTGCTTAGAACCTCCGGGATGTGACTCATCCAATCATCCAGCCATCTCTAGACTAGCCAGTCCATGCCAGACATCAGGAACACACATACACACAGAGACACAGAGTCAAAGCGAGAGACACAGACAGACTTTAGAGTATATAGAGCCAAGCCCCTGGGTTGCTCATTGTTTCTAGACCTAAGGGTCATAGTCTAGGCTAACTCACATCGGAGACCACCGATGTTGGCTTAATTTGAGCTTTGGCCTGATTTGGGTCAGAGTTGCGACTCTGGCTGCAGTGTTAAGGTGGAATAATGGTTAGGGCACCTGACTAGTGTCCAGAATGTCCCTGGTATACACATGTCTTTTGTTTCTTATGGGATTCATATTCAACGGTAGTTCTTAATACTGTGTACTGCCCCCTTTAGCATCAATGACAGCATGCAGTCTTTTGTAATAGTTGTCTATGAGGCCCCAAATTCTTGCAGGTGGTGTAGCTGCCCATTTGTCTGGGCAAAATGCCTCCAGGTCATGCAAAGTTTTGATCGTCTTGCATGAAACACACTTTTTTGATCTTCCTAGAGTGGCTCAACATTATTAAGGTCAGGATACTGTGATAGCCACTCCAGAACCTTCACCTTTTACTGCTGTAACCACTGGAGGGTCAATCTGGCCTTGTGCTTAGGGTCATTGTCATGCTGGAAAGTCCAAGAGCGCACCATGTGCAGCTTTCGTGCAGAAGAATGCAAATTGTCTACCAGTATTTTTTGATAACATGCTGCATTCATCTTGCCATAAATGTTCCCAAAATGTCCCTTGCCTTTTGGCATTGGCGCAGTAAAGGCTTTTTTCTGGCAACTTGACCATGCAGCTCATATTTGTTCAATTATTGTCGTATTGTGCTCTTTGAAACAACCACACTGGCCAAACAATCAGGGGTATGTAAACATTTGAGCAGGGCCATTTTGGTGATTTCTGTTATCTTTATGATTTTCAAAGGAGCCAAACAACTATGTGATAATAAATGGCTTCATATGATCACTATACTTGGATAAAAGAACGTATTTTCAGAATCAATGCCAAAACTTCAACATTTCTGCCAGGGTATGCAAACATATGAGCACAACTGTATGAAAGGGACAAGGCCAAAAAACAATATTGGATGGCTGTGATATTTGGGCCCTCAGGCAGCACTGCATTATAATCAGACAGTATTCTCTAGTGGAAATTACTGCATGGGCTCAGGAACACTTCCAAAAACCATTGTCCATGAACACAGTACGTCACTGCATCCACAAATGCAAGTTAAAACACTACCATGAAGAAACCATATACAAACAGGATCCAGAACCGTCACTGCCTTCTCTGGGCCCAAGCTCATTTTAGATGTACTGAGGTGAAGTGGAAAACTGTCCAGTGGTCTGACAAGTCAAAATTAGAAATTATTTTTGGATATCATGGACGCCGCGTCCTCCGGGCTAAAAAGGAGGGAACATCCGGCTTGTTTTCAGTTCAAAAGCCAGCATCCATGATGGTATGGTGGTGCATTTGTGCACATGGCATGGGTGACATATACATCTGTGAAGGCATCATTAATGCTGAACAATATACACAGGTTTTGGGGCAACATATGCTGCCATCGAGACAATATATTTGTTTCCAACTTTTCTGGAAACAAGGTTTTAAATCAACAGCAATTTTTTATTAGGAAATGACCTTTACAAGGAAATTACAATATGTGAGAAATAGTGTTGGAGGAATACTAAGTGGGATGTATGTATTACTTATATATATATATGTGTGTGTGTTTTGTGTGTTTGTGTGTGTGTGTGTGTATAATTCAGTTTTGCACAGCTTTTGGAATATAAAATGTGCTCCACAAAGGACTGTAGCTGTGGTATGGTATGGTAATCCCATTTCATGGCTACTTAGATGTTCTTCTGAAGAGATGGAATCAGCAGACCAACTCCTGCCTATATGGAGACAGAGACAGGTCCTGCGAGAGATGGGTAGGAGAGACAAGAGCAGAAAGAGAGTGTTGTAGTGAGAGAAAGGGATAGGAGAGAGAGAGTAGGAGATGGGGAGATAGGATAGAGAAGGTTGTTGAGGGAGATAGGAGAGAGAGGGTAGGATAGAGGGGTATGCTCTCCTAACATTTGCACACACTGCAGACACCCCATTTTACAGAGAAATACAATAAAATGTAGTCATCCAGCATGAAAAACTACAAATATTCTCACACATACACAGACATGCAAATTAACCTCTACTGAAAACAAGTAAACAAACCACAGCAATGTGAAACAATGAGCAATGAACTGGTTTCTTGTGGTATGTGTGTGTGTGTGTGTGTGTGCGTGTGTCCATGTAGACAAATGTACGTTTAAGTTTCAAGCTTCAAGGTTTATTTGTCAAATGCACCAAACAACAGTGTCATCCTGTACAATGCGATGAAAGTGGAAAGTCCATGTAGACAACTGAAGCATGACATGTTTTAAGATGAAGGAAAAGTCCATGTTGCCAACTGAAACATGACATGTTTTATGAAGGAAAAGTCCATGTAGACAACTGAAACATGACATGTTTTATGAAGGGAAAGTCCATGTAGACAATTGAAACATAACGTGTTTGAAGATGAATGGAAAGCCCATGTAGAAAACTGACACATGACAAATCCCCATCTGTTACCTTGTCTTCAAACAACCCTCCATTTCTTCCTTCTCCCTTTCTATCTCTATCTCTATCTTATCTCCATTTCTTCCTTCTCCCTTTCTATCTCTATCTCTATCTTATCTCCATTTCTTCCTTCTCCCTTTCTATCTCTATCTCTATCTTATTCCCATCCCTCACCATTGCTTCCTCCCTTCACATCCATCTCCTTTCAGTTCGGATGTCTTTATTGACCTGTAATGTGTCAATACAGATGTTGCCAGAACAAACATAAACATGTATTAACATTGACTGAACCTTGAACTACAGTCCCAGTAAGAAGTGAACAGTGTGAAGGATCCATGTCCAGGATTTCATTTCATTATCCTGATTCATTATTCAGATGCTTATTTTGCCACTAATATGGCAGACTTTCTCCATCTTTCTCCATCTTTCTCCATCCTCCTATCCCTCCCCATAACTGTCTCTCCATCTGTTTCTCTCTAACTCTCCATCTTTCGCCCTCCCCCTCCATCTCTCCATCGGTTTCTCCATTCATCCTACTCTCTCTCATCCCTCTATCTTTTATTTCTGTCCCTTTGTCCATCTGTCCATTAATCTCTCTTCGTCTCTCCCTCTGATACTGTCTCGATCTCTCCATTCGTATCCACACGGCCTTCATCCCTCTCTTCCTTCACCCTTTTCTTTGTCCTCATATGCCCCGTCCTCTTTCTCACTCCATTTCTCTCTTTTCATCCCTTTCTTTCCTTCACTCATCTGCCTCTCCATTTCCCCATCTGTTGCGTGCATCCTTCAGACATTCCCACGGACTTCCCTTCTTCCTGTTTGACACCTTACTCTCTTATATAAGACCCTGTTAGCCAACTGAGTTGGTCCATCCAATGAATATCAAGATCCCTGTATCCAGCTGGGTACCTTAGAATAGCCAAGCTGGGCTGAAGGGCTCCTGTCTCCTGGCCTTGGCATATGGCTGCGTGTGTGTCTGTGTGTAGTTGTACTGTATCACCCAGGGAACATATTGTGATCCACACAGAGCTCATTGCAGGAGTGCTGTCACTCTCTCTGCATCTCATCACGCTCTGTCTCTACGTATCTCTATCTTAGGTATGGCCCTGTCTCTAGCTAATTACTCTCTCTATCTCTGGTCTCTGTCTCATCTCTGGGCTCTCTCTGTCTCTATCTCAGGGCTCTGTCTGTCTCTATCTCAGGTATCTCCCCATCTCTAGCTAATTACTCTCTATCTCAGGTCTCTCCCTGTCTCTATCTCATCACTATCTCTGTCTCTATCTCAGAGCGCTCTCTGTATCTCAGTATTTTCTATTTCTGTTTCATTTAAATTTAAAAGGCTTTGTTGGCATGGGAAACAATGGTTTACATTGCCAAAGCAAGTAGAAAATAATAAAGGTAGAATAAATATAAAATAACAGATGAGCAATGTATGAATGGTAAAGGAAAGTAAACAGATTGCTGGTTGTGTTTACGTTTTGTTAGTGGCAACTGGTCACAAATATTGCTTCAGTAACTGAATACTCTTTTTTTCCCCAGACACTAAATGAATATATCATTGTTTGATTTTGAATTCATTCTGAGTCTGTGTGGAATGTGTATCGACTGTAGTCATGCATCCAGTGGGTGGTTAGAAAGTGCAGCTCAGTTTCCACTGCAGTTTTTTGGACTGTGTACATGTAGCTTGTCTTGTAATAATTTAATGAACAATATAGTACAACTGCTTGTCAATGCTTGTCAATTGTTGAGGCAATTTCTCTGGATAGAAACAGTTTAGAGGCACTTAGAAATTATGAGGAATAACAAACATAGAAAACACACTGGAAATAATTCAACAAACATCAGAACATTTGGATGTTCATTTGCTTTAAGCAGAGTATACTGGGCCAAATAGTTTGGGAGGTCACTGTGTATATTGTATATTCCCTATCCTTTCCTTTTAAAATTGCTTAAATTGATAGTTTGTCCAAAAATCCTATTTTGGTGACAGTCTCCTTTCCCCAAGTAAGTCCTTCAGGCACATAGTCATTTTTTAAAAACAATCCATTATTTAGCCCTGTCTCAGTCTGTAATTAACGTTATTAGCATTGTGCACATTCATGAATGTAATCCGTATGTACACCTAATCGCAAAGCTGTATTGCAAGTGGAAGACTACTCTGAAGTAGTGTTTCTTACCTCGAAGAACTTGACAATGTTGTGCTCCTCTAAATAAAGTGTAAGGTTCTGTCTGGATTGGCTTTGGTTTGTGAACGTAGCCTGAGGATGGGACCCACGTAGTGAAAAACAAGAAGTTCCAAAAAAAGGCAGAAACAGGCAACAGCAAACAAGAAACACTCGGGCAGGTGAAACCTAAATAGGGACACAACTAGATAGCAAACAAGACACAGGTGTAAACAATGAGAACAAAGACAGGTTACATACAAGAACAAAAGGCAAAAATCAAAAACAACAGGTTACATTCACAAGCCAAACAGAACAGAACCTTACAGAACCCCAGCCCCTCAAGGCAGAGTTTTGTTCTTGTATTTTGTTCTTGTATTTTGTTCACAACTGTATCAAGCCACATGTTTGTTTTGTGGAGTAAGTATACACTGTAAAGATAAGTTAGTATTTGCTAGCTGAAAAGCAAATGACCTATTTTGTCTTTTATATTCTCCTTGGATAATCAAATGTATTTGCTTGAGAGAGAAAGGAAAATACATATATTATGCCTGACTCTGAATACAAGCAAAGTTGCTCCATGGATTCTTTTACAGTACATATTAGGAGATATTGTCCCAATTGCAGAGCAGGTAGAATTTTATTAAGTCAAGATCCGCGAGCAGGCAAACGAGCAAGCAGAAGTTGACATCGACACTTACAAAGGAAATACAGAAGTTCCGTTTATTTTTTTAATTCACCGAATAACATGTCGTCATCCTGCACAATAAAATTGTTGTGACATGGCACAAAATGTAGTAATAATGTACATAAGATAGAAGAAGCAACCTAACTTCACATTGGCTTGATGAGAGGTTAAAGTGCACGCTCACCTCGTTGACATCACTGCCGAAGTACTGAAGCTGTGTATGGTGGCTATAAGAAACAGTTAACTATTGCCAGTTTGAATCCAGCCAATTCCAATGGCTGTTTTGTCAGTGTACAGTTTAAAAAATCTATACTATCGCGACAGATTACTGAATGTAGTTTCGTGTTTTTGAGTAGTTTTCCACTTTCAGTGTGGCTTTGCGATAGCAGTACAAAACGTTTCTATTCATGAAATTATACAGTGCTAATAATGTTAATAACAGACTGGTACAGAGCTGAATAATGGATTGTTTGTAAAAATGACTCAATGGGCCTTCTGAAATATCTTTTGGTGAGTGAACTTTGAGAAAAATATTAACTTTGGACGAACTATCCCATTAACTTCAAGTTGTGCAACTGAAATGGGGTCAAAAGGGAGCAGATTAACACTAGTTAATGCAATTTTGCAACAAATACAATAAATATAAAATACTTTATATAAATGTCAATAAATGTTGTTTATGTAACACTGTTTGGAATGCCAGCTGACATTTGTGCCACGCAACGCCTGATCTAGATTAGCTGACATGTCCCCACTGGTCCCTTCATTGTTCACTCACTGCAGATGGATATTATTATTCAGTTACGCGTGTCATTTATTTATTTATTTATATCTCGTGCCATGCAGCAGAAGCTCCAATCCAGAGAAATGCACATGAGTCAAGGGCACATCTCCATACTCTGTCACATAGGACCTCGCATATCGAAACCAGCCAGGGACAACAGAATTCATCCCTTCTAATTACGGGCCGGCAGAACTAGGCTTGCCTGGTTTCTTTCTTCTTTCTCCATTCTGTGAGGTTTTCACGTGTTGAAGGGTCCTCAATGGCCCACCATCGGAGCCATGGACCAGTTGTGGACCTTCCGTAACACCGGTACATGCAGTGGGAGCAACCAACAAACTCTGATTCCAGTTGACCGTATCTTAACAGACACCATTACCGGGTAACCAGATTGCAACCAGCAGTCGGACCCTGTGTCACCCCATTTGGACCAGGCGGTGTCTTCTGGTTCATCTGCTGTTGTTTTTGGCATGGTTCCTTGCCGTGTCGTAATGGGTGTGATTAAGGTGTTATGTAGCATTCTGATATTATAGTGTGCCGTCAGGTGTGAAGCTTCTGTGGTGATGCTGCTATATCACAGTGTTGGGTTGGACTCCTGGCTCACTGCACCAGTTGTCTGTTCATTTACAGTACACACACACACACACACACACACTTACACACACTTACAGTATGTTTGTCTTTCTGTGTTCTTGGGGACATAAAATCCATGTTCCCTATTCCTCTGCCCTAACTTTGAGCCCTGAACAGAACCTAGCACTAACACACAAACCTAAACCAAACTGTAACCCCTAAATCTAACCCCTAAGCCAGAAATAATACTTTGTGGGACCCATTTAAACAAAATATTGTCGAGAATTATTTTCAGATTTTATTATGCTTGCACACATAGACCACACACACACTCTCCTCTGGTTTCTCTTCTGGTCTCTCCTCTAGTATCTCTTCTGGTCTCTCTGACCTTTCTTCAGGTCTCTCCTCTGGTCTCTCTTCTGGTCTGACCTCTTGTCTCTCCTCTGGCCTCTCTTCTGGTCTCACCTCTGGTCTGTCCTCTGGCCTCTCTTCTGGTCTCTCCTCTGGTCTCTCCTCTGGTCTCACCTCTGGTCTCTCCTCTGATCTCTCTTCTGACCTCTCCTGTGGTGACACAATCCATAATGTCAATGACATGACAAACTCAAACAGATCATCTGTCTACAAATGAGGGGAGGGAAGGTGGAGGAGAACAGATTAGATGGGAGCAGAGGAAAGGGGAAGGAACGAAGAGGAGAGTAGTGTGGGGAGCCAAGAGATGGGGAGGAAAGGGTTGGGGAGAAGGAGATGAGAGAGGGGAGGGGGAAAAGCCTGGAGATCCTCAGTTGTGGTGGTATGCAGTTTGACTGCAGCTCTGCAGCACTCTGTTCTGTTGATTCTCCTTCCTCTCGCTGTCACAATTCCCCTCTCTTTCTTTATTCTCCTTTCTCTTCTCACTATTTCCCCTCGCTCTACATTCTCTTTCCTCACACTTTTCCTCACTATTCCACCTCTGTCTGTTCATTCTTCCTCCTCTCTCTGTCACTATTCCACCTCTGTCTGTTCATTCTTCCTCCTCTCTCTGTCACTATTCCACCTCTGTCTGTTCAATCTTCCTCCTCTCTCTGTCACTATTCCACCTCTGTCTGTTCATTCTTCCTCCTCTCTCTGTCACTATTCCCCCCTCTCTTTTTATTCTCCTTCCTCTGTCACTATTTCCCTTCTCTCTCTTCATTCTCCTTCCACTCTGTCACTATTCCCTCTCTTTTCTACCCCTGATATCTTTTAGGAATTATTAAGACAGTAACATTTAACACGCTGAGTGTTTCTCTGTGTGTGTGTGTGTGTGTGTGTGTGTGTGTGTGTGTTTGTGTGTGTGTGTGTGTGTGGTTAGCTCAGTAGCTTGTTTTCTCCACAATTAGACCACAGTGACAGTATACAGAGAGGTGATGAATTCACATACAAACACAATGCATCATGAAGACAACACATACACACACCAACAGTGTGACGGGAGGCAGTGACAGTGGTTTTGGGGCTGAGGAAGTGGAGGAACGCTATGTATTATTAATGTAGCAATGCATTCTGGGAAATGTAGCAGTCAGCTTCTTTTCCACTATCTTCTACCTTTTTCCACTGCAGCATTTACTCTCAGATAGAAACACACACATCTATACATCCACACACACACACACACACACACACACACACACACAGGCGCACATCCACATCGTTCAATGACTAGTATCATCCAAAATGAAGATGCAGGAGATCGTGGCCCTGGGACAGAAACCAAGCCGCCATCCAGAAGCACATAGTGAATATAGAAGAAGAGGCAAGGGGGCGAAAGAGGTGGCTATGAATTTGAACTAATGCATAAAAACAGTCTGGCTCCACCCTGGCTGTCAGACCATTAGACGGCAGACTCCATGGAAACGGTCTGGCTCCACCCTGGCTGTCAGACCATTAGACGGCAGAC
>JACXGJ010015403.1:0-13557 GCA_016801105.1 Esox niger | reverse complement strand
AACCAGACAGCTTTTGGGCCTTTGAGACACAAAGGCCCAGGGAAAGAGTGAGACACCAAGGGGAAACACTTCTAGAGTCGTGGAAGGAGGAAGCTCGGAGTATAAAGGGCTTCCTCCCCTCCACAGTGACACATTCCACATGGGTGTGAATAACACTGTGTGTGTGTGTGTGTGTGTGTGTGTGTGTGTGTGTGTGTGTAAGTAAGTAAATCTCTTGTCCTCAGACACAGCGAGGGGAGTGGGGGGCTAGTTGTGGAGGAGGGGATGGTGGTAGCCCTAGGCAGGGGCGTCACTTATTAGCCAAGGCTGCCCAGCATGCAAGTGTCTGTTTAAGAGGGAACGGTCCTTTGATGTTAACCCCCCCATGGTCATGTTGAGGGCAGATTGCCCCACTGGTCCTGAACCGGAGGGCTGTCAGGCAGGTGTCAACTAACAGATGTCCAGGACAAACCTCCTGCTAAGGGAAAGGTAACAGCCTAACAACCCTCTGATTTCCCTCTGTCTTTCTATATGTCTCTGATGTCTGCTGCCGAATAGCAGGAGGAGCGTGTGTCAACCTGTAGAGCCTCCTGTGAGTCGAACACATACACACACACACACTATCACTTCAGTCACTAATCTGTACTGTAAAATATACTCCTTGTTGGTACTCCAAAGGAAACAGCTTTGAAGGCAAAGGAGGGCCCGTGTTTCACTCCAAGAATAACAGTAATGTTGTTTTATTGCACCACTTTCTGTGGAGCCAGACAACATGGAAAATTCAGTCGGCTCAGTACAGCAGGACCAGGGCAAAGTGGCTTCAGTTTCAACAGATATTAAACTCCAATAACCCATGAGCCTATACAGGATGTCTTAATTTTAGGATATGGCAAGATATCCTAAAATTGCACCCTGGTCTCCAAATTGGAGAGTTTAAGTTCAACGCAGAAGTCAATCTCAATCAAAACATTATTTGACTGTATTCTATGCAATGTTTTGTAGCCATCGATGAGTCTTTGCTAAAACATACTGCTCCATTTCAATAGCAGTGTATGTACTGTGTTTATTGCATGCTAAGGCTAACCTGCTAACTGTCAACTTCAATGTATTTAATGTTTATTATCATACAGAGTGAAGCTATGTTAAGTCTAACCAAAACCACAATCAGTTATTTCAAGGGCTAACCCAAGACAAACTCCTTCATGTGACAGAGTTCTTCAGCTAACGCACGCAAACCTCAATCTAATGGATATTAAATATTTAGCGGTAGCAGTACTGTCTTGGGTTGTCTCCAGTTGCAGCCTAATAATGTTATAGACCAGACACTGAGACTGGCCAGGGTATACACACACACACACACACACACACACACACACACACAGGAGAGTGTCCAGAAAGGACTCGGCCTCACTAACATGGCTCAGCTTATTCCTGTTGGAATTTCCTCTTCTAGTGACCAAATATAGAAATAAATAATCCTATCCAAGATGGGTGGGACTTTTGTGTGTGTGTGTGTGTGTGTGTGTGTGTGTGTGTGTGTGTGTGTATAAATATACACACCGCCCAGAGCTTAATGACCACAGCAAACAGGACTGGAACTAACAAGGCTCCATTTAATGGACCTCAATTGAAGATGCCCTGGATTAAATATTTCCTTGTTATGCAATGAAACAGACCCTTGAAATGAAGCTGATTTGCTGATTAAAAACAAGTGACAAAAGATATTTCTGGAAAGTGGAAGAAAATGAGAATCTCTGTGTAGTGTTTCATAGAATGTTTGATTATGTAGCATCTGTTTCAGTATGGTAGCTTCAGACTTGGCTATAGAGCCTTCTAGTTTGATGTTTACTAAACGTCTTGTCGGTAACCCTCAGCCATTTCACAATTGTTTTGTAGCCTTGAACTAGCTCACACAATTTTGCCTAATCAAGTGTTTGATGCTTAGCTGACAAGTTGAATCAGGTGTGCTAGCTCTGGAATAGTTTAAATACATGCAATGGTTACAAGCCCAGAGGAGGGGTTTGAGCTCTTCTCTAATATACACCTCCCTGGCTCAGACACCATGAGGGAAGAGAGAGCACAGATCAGATCTTATCTCTCTCCTCCAGGGTCACTCCAGAGAGAGTTAACTGCTGCACTTAGGTAGTAAAGAAGTTTCAGTTAAGGGGATTCCCTGGAGAGCCAAGACCACCATGAATGGAGCCTTAACTGCTTTCAAAAGGGTCTCTGAACTCCATGGCTGTCACAGCAACTCCATCAACACACACTAGTGAAAGTCTACACACCAATTGCAGGTAGATATTTTGCTACCTTAAAATCTTTAATTTTAATATTTTTCCAACAGATATACACAGCCTGCTCCACATGTTCAATGTAAAATATACTTAGAGCATATTTCAAATCATATATAGAAACTTAAACAGACAAAAAATGCCCTGCTCCTCGCGTGGTCAATCAGTCCAATTTTGAAGATAACGAACATCAAAAAAGCATCAGTGAAACTGGAACATTTGGAAACATTCAACGTCTCAAGTCAGCTGTGGTTCATCAATGACTCCTGAGCAAATTAATTGATATTGAGCAATTATGAAACAAAAACAAAAAACGATGTATGTAAATAGCCCTAATAGATGTGCAAGGCAGGCAAAATCTAACTCAACATTATTCAAGCTGTAATTACTGCTCAATGCGCTTCACCAGACATTAACTCTGGGCCATGCAGACTTCCGCAGTCCAAACCGTCTCATTATGTGTTGTCAATAACTTCATTTTGAAGACAACAAATGTGAAGCCTGCTAAACGGGATGGGGGGGGGTAGACTTTCACTAGCGTCACAAGCCCACGTACACACCAAAAGCATGCAGAGTCGAAACACTAGCTGATGCCACCCCCTCCACCCCCTGGGCCTTTTTGAAGCACGATCACATTTAATATGATGTGTGCCTTGGCCGCCGCAGCCCGGAGTTTCCACGTAAATATATCCTGAGCGATGGGCACATGATAGGCCGGGAGACCCACAAGGCGAGGTTCTCAGAGCTGACACAGACCCCTGGCCCTCACACACACACTGACGGTGGCGGCACCACCACGTACACCGGCACCTCCAGCAGATTGAGGAACACGAGAGGAAGAGCTGTGTCTGACATGGCACACGTTGCATAGTGTGCCGTGCAGTTCTGGCCCAGAGCCCGGTAAGCAACTGCATAGGGGACTATGAGTGCCACTGGGGAGCTGCCTAATTGACTCAGTGGCTCATTATTTGGGCAAGGGTTGTCAAAACACAGACCTATTGGCTCTGGTCAGAAGAGGTGCACAATGCAGGGAAGGTCGGGAACGAGAACTGTCGGCTCTTTCCATCTGCCACACTGATTACAGTCATTAGCAGTAGCAGGTCATCTTTGGACGGTCAGAGTTACAATTTTCTTTTAACCACGTTGCCTGTTACGTTAGAGTGAAGGAATATGCTGATCTACTGATGAAATGTGACAACATTTCAGAGAACAAACGTCAGGCTTTCACTGGATGTAGGGCTTTTCTATCTACACAATTTCAGATTGTCAGAATGCTTACTTGTAACGGACTCTCTCATCAAAGAGCTAGGTATAGTAGAGCCAAGCAGTGGTTAGGAGTTCAAGTGAAAGCCAATCTCCTACCCCATACACAAATCTGCTTAAAGGCTAAATGGAAATTCAAAGTACTGTTCTATTACAAACTGGGCCCCCCATTTCTCTCTCCACAGACCAAAAGAAAATTATGATAATTGCTTTGCTCCGGATATCCAGACCCCAGCAGTAGTTAAACTGTTGCTGCATTTCTACATAAGGAATGACTCTGGCACTATGAATCACTTACAGTACAGTTTTGTAATGAAACTGAGAACCTTGAACTAACAAACCACTAACATTAGCAGGTCAGTGTGTTTCAATATACCCATTTAATACATTATGGAATATAAAAATGTAAATATATTATAAATTATCATATAAAGCAGGAAAAGCAAAATAATGTGGAAATTCACAAATAAATAAAAATGTGTCTTGGGATCGCAATATATAGTTTATTTATATATTTAATTAACATTTTGTTGACATTGTCCTCTTGTTAAACAGTGCTGTAAAAAGATTGTCTGATCTATTTTTAGTTTCTGAAACCAATTATTAGTTTAAAGAAACACTAAGAAAACCAATAACAAAACATTTAGTTTAACTTATTTAAACTTTATTTATAGATTACATTTTAAGTTGCGCAGTATCCTAGGTGAAAAAGTAATTACCCCCTTAAACTCAATAACTGGTTACGCCACCTTTAAGCAGCAATAACTGAAACCAAACACTTCATATAGTTATTGAGTAGTCTCTCAGGGCGGAGTTCTGATTGATTGATTGTCGCCATACATACTGTAGACCAAAAAAGTTCCACTTTTTACTCATTTGATCATTGGACATGTTTCATAACACACTTAAGGTTCGTCTCGATGTTTTTCGACATCTGAAGAAAGGCTTTCACGTTCTTGTAAACAATGCTTTCTGCCTTGCCACCCCGCGCTTCCATTTTTATCAGGCTTCTTTCTAGTGGTGCAGTTATAAACATTAATACTAGCTGAGGCGAGAGGCCTGCAGACCATTCCGGTATAATTGAACAAAACATCTCCCCATAATAACTGCATGTTTTTCTTTCACACCAAACAAATGTAAGTATCATCAAAATCATTTATTTCTCCCGGTCTCCCAATATGCACAACAATACAGAAAAAACTGACCAAATGTAATCTGGAAACTGCAAAAATCCCCCAAATCACCAATGAGACAAATTCTTCTCCCCACTGGAACTGTAGGGTCACATGAATGCAGATAGAGCGTATGAAGATCTGATAAGAGAGTTTATCTCGTGTGCTTTGATCTTGAAGAAGGAGTTAGGCGTTGGAAACATGACAAGACATGAGCGGCTCTACTCTGCTCCTCAGGCCCGGGGGGCTCAGTTTTAGAAGATGAGTGTCAAATTGTAGTTCGCTGCTCCAGCAGTGGAAAGGATTCTTTTGACGCTTTGATCAAAAAGATCAGATCTTTCCTATCTTCTTAACTACCTGCGCTGTCGCTGAAATTACTGAAATATTATCTTAAAAGAATATAGGCAAAGATTAGAAAAAGAAAAGCAGAGTTTATCTCTGCGGAGCAGGAGGGGATGATTCAAATATGTAGCCTATGAAGAAGCGGTGAGAGTATATTGCGCGTAACAAAATCCGCATGCAGTTGAAATGTTATGCCAATGCTGCTAGAATGTAGTCAACATCAATCACTTTACGCACCGGTGTGGAGAATTATTTTATGAATGAAAAATCCCAAAATGTAACCTACTATAGGGGTTGTTGTAAAACCTGATGGGGGAAATTACAGAATCCTGTATAGCGGCATGGCACCTACCTTTAGGAGCAGAAAAATTGTGCAGACCCAAAGCACAGCCATCTCACGGTGCGGCTAGAGAATCCCGTCTCCCCCGTCTCAGTAGATTAATATAACTACCCTTTAATCGTATTTGGGATTGAAAACGGTTCCAATGCCAAACTTTGTGCGTAACTATATAACACGTTTCCAAAAAATATGTAGCAGTTGTCACACCAGCATAACTGGTTTAAAAGTAACACGAAAAGTCATGAACATTTTTCTCCTGAAGTGTAAAGAAAAGTTGACCCACTGATCTAGTCAGTCAACGCTGCAACTAACGGTACACGGCTAATCCAATTTCCGCTTCTCTTCAGTGAAATCAATTGCCATATAAAAAAACGTCTAAAAAACTGTGCCAGTCCTCCTTAAGCTAAACACATCCTTCATGATTTGGGGTCTTTGTTGCATTACCTACAGTTGCTTCTCACTAAAATCGTTTTGCACGTTCCCTTTTCCGATGCGAGTCTGACGCGCCGTGTTTTGGCCCCTAGTTCTTCATTCCCTTTCAACGCCTACAGCTTTCTACCGCTGGAGCCCCGTCCCTCGCTTTGTGATTGGTTGAGTCAACGGTAATAAACACATGTAATTTGTATTCAAATGATAAAAAAACAAGAAACTCAGTAATAAATAATGGGATGCAACGTCGGAGCGGCGTAAAAGCGATATGTTAAATGACTTTGAGACAGTATTTTTCTGTCTTAAAACCATTACAAATTTTCTTAGGCAACTGGATTTAATACTCGGACAACCCCGTCATGGTGTTTGTATTTACGTATATAAAACTAGTAGTATTGTTAAAATACAACTGTAAATATGTAGTTGCTCAAACCATTTAAAATATGCTATTAAAATATAGTGTAAAAAAGTATCTAAGTCATATTGTAAATGTGCACTTCAATAACTAAGCACTGCTGTAGCCTGATGAAGACAAAACCTTGTTAATGTATCATTTCTGATGAATAGTTATAAAATAAAAGGTTATTCATTTTATGGGAGTGACCCAGAAATTCAGAAAGTAGCAGCTTTTAAATGTTAGATCTTTAAATGGATTCAAACGATTTATAAGACAAACATTGGGTGAATGACACACCTTGTAAATAGTTGAGAATGCTCCGCATGGGGTACTGGGACTTCAGAGGGGAACAAATGGAGACATCTCTCAGACACAATAGCAATGCTACTTCAAAGACAGGCTGCCAGCTTTAGAGAAAGGATTACTTTACGGAAAAATATACGTATTGTAATAGGCCTTAAGAGGCAGCCAAGACAGGATATAAACAAAGGTCATTCATGTGATACAACTCTGTGAGACTAGTTACATCTCAAATAGCACCCTATTCCCTTAACAGTGCACTTAGTTTTACCAGGATGCTAGCTAAAAGTAGTGCACTAGAATAGGGTGCCATACGTAAATAACAAGGTACTGAAATGGATAATAGATAAAAAAGTAGCTTGTTGCCCGGAAATGTATGTATGTAGTAGTCCTCCCTGAAGATTTGAAATCAGTTTAAATAATCTTTGGGCTACTACATTTACACTAAGTGTTGACTTTAGCCGTTTGTGTCGAAAGACTTACAGAAAGGACATTTTGAGATACAACGCAATCCATAAGTATTTGGACAGTGACACTATTCTTTTGCTTTTAGCTCTGCAATCCTGCAGATTGGATTTGAAATGATACAATGAAAACAGAATATAAGTACAAACTGTTACATAGTCCCCACATTTAATGGTACCAAAAGTATTTGGACAATTGCCTTTACATCTGTGTATTTTTTGACAGGTGTATTTGTTGGTATATCTACTTTTTAGAGGCGTGAATGTGTAAGCTTTTACAGTTCCCAGGAGCCTGCACCAGCCAAACTAGAGAGCCGGACTTAAAAAAATCTCTTGGTAGCCTCAAAAACAGGATGGCCAAAAAAATGGCACAAATGGCCTGCAGAGATCTGGAAAAAGCATATTGTGGACAGATGAGACAAACATTAACATATACTTGCTCACTTGTCTTCACTGATGATGTACAGCAGCAATGGGATGAATTCCGAAGTGTAAAAATCTTCTCTGCTCAGATACAACGAAATGCATCCCAACTCACTGGAGGGCATGTTGTAGCAGGAAAATGACCCCAAACATACCGCCAAAGCAATTACTTTTTGTCCCCTAATGGTTGGGGTGGGGGTCAAACATTATAGTTACAAAGGGCTTTAATTCCTACACGGTTTAGTGAGGTAAGTTGCCCTACCAAATTAAAGCTGACACTGTGCATTTTGTGGGAATCAGATGTATACCTTTCGGTTAAAAAAAAGATCTGTAGACTATTTGAGATGATGATTACTTATACTGTATCCTCATCCTTCCATGTTGTCAAACAAAACAAGCTATACTGTATGGTTTGGTTATATAAGAAAAACATTCTTAATATACATAATCAATTAATTGACAGATTTTGTTTGGATTATGTCTTAACAAAAAATGAATGGAGCAAATTTGGGGTGGCAGTTATTTTTCCTGTGAGTGAATAGCGGTTTTGAGCAGAGCCATGGGAAAGAAGTGGACCTAGCTAACAATTTTCCATTGTCACAATGTAGTTACTACGTTATCTGACGATCAAAATTAGGTAGCAGCAACGTTGTCCGCTACGTTGTCACAACCGGGAAAGTGAACGTTTTCTCGTTGTCGCTATGACGTAACTTATTGACGTTGCCCCTTGGTCGCTAGCATGTCGTAGCAACTTGGTATTTCTAAGGTTGTCGGTTGGTAATCATGAATCCCAGGCATTCTATCCATTGCCCTTTTCCTCTTTTTTTATATTCATACGTACAGTTAGAATATGTACAGCTAAGTTAATTTCTGTCCAGTCAACATCTTGACAGTTTTCTCCAACCTTGAGTTTACCTGCTCCAACTGTTCCATGAAATCTTAAATGTGCACAACATATTTCAGCAGAGTTCTTTACCAACGTTTAGTATTAGTGAGGTATTATGTATAAATATTATACATTTATTTTACCAACCACTTCCCAGACATAATAATGGCAATGCTGCTAGATCATCAGACCATATTTTACTGGAATCAAGTGCCATTTACATCACAACCTCCATCTCACACAGCCACCATTGTCCCCCCAGGACAAGTGAGGTCAGGACGGGAGGCAGGAGGAGCTAGCTACCTGCTGGAACTGAGAGCAAGGTGTCAAGCCCTCCTCATTTTGTCAACAAGACCACATCAGAGGGAGAATAAGCATCGTGTCCCTCCTCTGTGCCGACTCCCCAACTCACCTCCCCCCATTGTTCTTTTTCTCTGCAGATATTGACTTGGGGGCAAAAGGGAAGTTTTATAACCCCTCCACCCCAACCCTAAACCCCTCCTATATGGCAGGGTGAATTGTCCCCCTTGAGGTGTTTATGGGCAGGCTGACAGGATGTTGGACTCATCTGGGATCAAAGGATCTTCTCTAAGTAAATGTGGCACAGTCTCTTTGACCTTTTCAACTCAAACATTCTGGTGAAAGCTTGGGGCATGAACGAGCTGGTTTTACTTTAATAAATAAGCCTTTCTGTCAACTTTCACTGTTGCAGATTCTTCTCTTCCCCGTCATTCAGTTTTTTACTTGACTGAACTGAACTAAATAAAAGAGGAGAGGTGAGATTAACCTTGAATATTAACACATAAAAACTGGGCCGCAGGGTCTAGCTCTCTAGGAAAATGACTGCGACACCAGAGAAAATGTTGACTCATCAGACAAAGAATTATCTTGAGGACGTGAGCTGTGTGCAAAAAAAAGTTACACAAGGTATCAAAGCAGTTGAATTTACCACATGTGTGTAATATCTCAGAATAACATTAAAACCCCACAACAGTAGCCAATAATCAGGGGGACAGGTCCATGAACAAGGCATCCCCGTAGTGGCAGAAACCAGTTTGTGTGGTGTACATGACAACAATTAAATGACAGATCTCTGATATACTGCAGACAGTTTCAATATGGCACGTATCCCAAATGGCACCCTATTGCCAGTCTTGCACACTACTTTTTATTCGTTTTTGAATCCAGGCCCAATGAGGGGATCATCCAGAAAAGAAAGCTGACAACCGATTCAGAAAACAGACAGACAGATTTCCATCGACATTGTTCCCTGCGGAGTTCACTACTTCTAACCACAGCTTTAGTGGTCAGCAGTGCACTGCAACACCCCATAGGGAGTGCACAGGAATATAGAAATACATTTGGGTCAAATTCCATTACTGCATAGATCTGCTAATCCATTTCACATGATACATATTCAGCGCTGTGCCCCCCCACCCCAGAATGAACATCCATCAATCAAACAAGAAAACAAATTAAACGTGTGCATTAAAAGCTAAGGACAATGGGCCTGTAGCAAAGAAAGATAATATTGACAAAATAGAGTAGACAATAAAACAAACAGGCAAACTGTTCCAACATGCAACAGACACACCTTTTTAAAACCCAAAGACTATGGTCAACCTTACAGCCAATTCTTCCTAACAAAAATCTAAATCAGACGTTTCACTGTAACCATGACTGTAACAACAGTCTAGAAAACAACCAGCCAAGTCACAGCGACGTCAACCTTGTTCCCAGGCTCAGAGCCAATTGGTGGGCCAGATAACAACAATATTCTCCCTTTCTCTTATAGTCCCTCTATTTACAACCATGGATTGCAGTCCAATAGGACGGCTGTGGTATGTAGGCGCCATTTTGTTGCCATTGTCTAAACGGCTCCCTTTGTCTTTGTTCCTGAGTTCCAAATGGCCCCCTATTGCCGAACACTGTGAACACTGGTTTTGTCCCGGAAACTATGGGACCTAAGGGCACTATAAATGAAATAGGGTGTTATTTGGGATTCACACTTTGTGTCTCTTCCACCCCATCATGACAGTGCATAACAATAGCGTTTTTCCAAACCAAAACCGCAAACAAGAGAGTTTCTCACAGGAAGTACATTCCACTATACTGGCTCATTGGGAGCCCAGTCTGTATTTCCGCCCATGTGTTCCACAGACGCGATGGGTGCATCCCAAATGGCCTCCTAGTAGTGAGCTGTATAGGGACCAGGGCACCATTTGGGAACTGGGGATCTCAGGTTCAAAAGGATTCAGTGCTTCAGAAACATATAGTACATACCAGTGTGAATGTTAAATAGTCTGGCCATGCTCTGGCTCAAGGGGTTCCCAAACTGGGTTGCTTTGTGACCCCTAACCAAAGTTCAGGTGTATTTTGAGTGGGTCACGATCCACCATAAGATTTGAGTGGTGCAAAAAAAATACAAAAAATTTTATAAAAATTCTGTATATCTAACAAAGAAAGGTGTCTTTAGAGCATCAATGTGCCCTAGACAAAAACGTTTCACACTCTTCTCTTGCAGAGGATAAAATATTTTAAATATTGCCATAAAGCTGGGAGAGTTTATAAGCTGACCGTATATATTTTACATAGCAAATAATGAGTTCTTATCCTCATTTGTAACAAAATATACTGGTACCTGATTATTATAGTTTTTTTTGGTGATTGTAAGTTTTCTGAAATAATAAAATATATATTTAAGTCTAATATATTTTCTGCACCCTTTCTATAATACAGAAATATTATTCCATACATAGTTGGATCCCAAACCAGTTTGGAAACCCCTCCCCTAACAGACAAGGGACACTGACTAACAGTGTACAAACAAAATAAAACACTGTAGAAGTTATAAATGCAGATTTGGTGTGTAGGATCCGCGTCCTTGTGAAGACTTCAGTGTGTCGAACATAGACCTACTGCCCGAGGTAAGCTGGAATAGACAGATCAAGAAAAACAGAGGAATGCAGAAGAATGACACTAGACAGATGTAGGCAGAAAAAGGAATAGGCGGTCTTCAAATTGTGCAAATCACTGCTCCAGCCAAAGATGCAAGGCAAAAGGCATTTACCCGAAAAGTGTAGAAACATACAAGTAACCCAAATAAGCATTCTGATCTGGAACAGTGAAAATGAAGGGCATACCAGTGACATACCATATGAACGATCGATAAAAAGAACAAAAGGAAAACACTATTAGTAACAAGCAAACAAAAGTAAAACAATGAAAATGTACACTCAGACCAGCCCATGCAGGAAGTACACGGCCTATATCAGTGACCCCACCCATTTAAGGCATCAGCGGTCTTAGATCAACTGCTAATGAACATCACAATCAACCACGAATGGAAAGATCGCAATACAAATAACACATACTTTACCAGCGTGGTCTAGACCACCACACACGGTTATTGCTTTGTTTCCAGCAGGATTACACACACGCAGAGCGATGGAGAGACAACCCTCTTGTGGCATACACTGGTACTTCAGAATGGAAATCTCTAGCAACATACACACATTTCAAGTCTCAAGGAGTTTTAGTCAACATGCCAGTCCCTCACAACTGGTCTTGGAAAACACAGTAATATCGGGTCAGGAATTGTGTGGAACCAGGTCTCCTCCATGGGTAATCTTTGGAATGACGCCTTTTTAAAAAGTATAAAACCACCTAAAATCCCCAAATTCATAAAATATATATATTCTTTTCCCTTTTGTAGAAAAAAGTGCTTGGTTTGTCATGGCTCTCTTGGAAGAGAACTCAGAGGCTCGGACCTTCAAATGTCAGCAAAGGCAGTAGATTACAGTAGGTACTGAGACAATCCAGTAAATGTCTGGTTGGGCTCTGACACCAGTCACAAAGGCCCAGTATCCGCACATTCTGATCCAGCAAATCAACTGCCGGTGTCCACAATGGCGTTTCATTCGGAGAGTGCCTTGCTTGTGACCAGAACCACAGGGGAGTTTACAGGATCAGGGTGCCATTGGAGTGTCAACCATTCACCGATGGAAATGCCTCAGGGAGAAAATATTGCATCCCGCCCGTTTCCGTGGCGAACCTCACTTCCCAGAAGTCTCTGTGGGGTTGTACTCTGTCTCCCCCGAGGAGACTTGACAGATCCGGCGGGTTGAGCCCCAGAGACGTCGGGAGAACTGCCCCGATCGCACCTGGGGCCAAAACACAGAGAAAAATAGGTCACTATAAGCCCTACATGCTTGAAACGCTTATTATCATATTCAAAGGACATTTGAGAGAGAGCATTGAAAGTATTTGGGAGAAGGAACACACACCCTTCATGAGGTGCATCGTCTCCACTCTCCCCCCTTCCCACCGTAGCCATCACATAGAACTTTTGCACCCCCCCAGCTCTAAAGCAGAATGCTGCATGTGGAACAGGGTGTTGTTTGGAGCGAGCAGTCATTACCTCGGCTGGTTTCCCAGCCCCCACCACGATGAGCTTGCCGTCCTCCAGGCCAACCAGGATGTGGCTGCTCTCTTTAGTAACTGAGACACTCCTCACAGCCACCTTCAACTCAAGCGGAGACACCGCTAGCTCCAGGCTGACACACACGCACACACGCACACACACACACAATAAAGACACACACACAAAAACAATTACTAATGTAATTGAAAGGGTGTTATTTACGTATACATTTTTGTCATATAGCAGACAGTCTTATCCAGAGTGATTTGCAGTTTTTAAGTTGGTAACTAGGTAAAACCACCACACAACTCACTAAGATTAAATACACCCTACTGTTACACAATAAGGCACAAGGGTGTGTGGCATATGGACAACTCAAGGCACGACACATCGTGGAGTGCCTGGACACAGCACTTAACCGGGGTACTTTGGCACTATACATCAAACCCCCTGAGATGACTTATTGCTATTATAAACCGGTTAAAAGGCTATTTGAGACTTTGAAGGTGCTTTGAACTCATGAAACCACGATCAGCTATAAGAAGTAAGTGCTGGAAAGACAAATATTAATGCCATAGTTTTATTGACCTCTTATTGAAGTCTTTCTGAACTCTTACAGGATTCTTATGGAACTCTTACAGGATTCTTAATGGAACTCTTACAGGATTCTTATGGAACTCTTACAGGATTCTTATGGAACTCTTACAGGATTCTTATGGAACTCTTACAGGATTCTTATGGAACTCTTACAGGATTCTTATGGAACTCTTACAGGATTCTTATGGAACTCTTACAGGATTCTTATGGAACTCTTACAGGATTCTTATGGAACTCTTACAGGATTCTTA
>JACXGJ010015402.1:0-13564 GCA_016801105.1 Esox niger | reverse complement strand
CCAGAGATACAGCATCACATAACCACCAGAGAGAAGGCATCACATCACCACCAGAGGTACAGCATCACATCACCACCAGAGAAAGCATCACATCACCACCAGAGATACAGCATCACATAACCACCAGAGATACGGCATCACATCACCACCAGAGATACGGCATCACATCACCACCAGAGAAAGCATCACATAACCACCAGAGATACGGCTTCACATCACCACCAGAGATACGGCATCACATCACCACCAGAGATACGGCATCACATCACCACCAGAGGTACAGCATCACATCACCACCAGAGAAAGCATCACATCACCACCAGAGATACAGCATCACATAACCACCAGAGAGAAGGCTTCACATCACCACCAGAGATACGGCTTCACATCACCACCAGAGATACGGCATCACATCACCACCAGAGATACGGCATCACATCACCACCAGAGATACAGCATCACATCACCACCAGAGAGAAGGCATCACATCACCACCAGAGATAGTGTCACATCAACAGCGGACATAGAGCATCACATCTACCTTCTTCCACACCATCCATATATGATTCACAGAATGTTGCATAGCATCAGTGTGTTCCAGGTTTTGGTACAGTAAATGCCTATGTTTTGTCAACAGAAAGGTTGAAAAAACACCACTAATAATGACAGGGGAAAATAGAGGGGTGTTTGTCTGTGTGTGAATGGTGTCCAGCTGTGTTTCATTAAATTGCAAATGCTGCTGAGAATAAGATAAAGGAACTCCCACATACGAACACACTTCACTTCTTCCCAGGTAAAGCCAGATGAGATGGAATTTGATTGGGGAGAGCTTTGGCAGAGCTGCGGTGAATTCAGGACAGGGAAAAACTCCTGATAAGTGAATGGTTGTTCTTTAATTACCAGCCTGGAGGATCACAGGGCTGAGCAGTGTGAGAGAATGTCCTCTAATAAAGAAAGAGAGAGTGATGAAGACAGAGAATGGGGAAGAAGCATAGACAGAGAGAAGCAAGAGAGGAACAACGAGTTTTGAGGGACGTGTGTTTCTGTGTGCATTTCTGCATGCATGCGTGTGTGTGTGTGTGTGTGTGTGTGTGTGTGTCCGTCTGTCTGTGAATACTGGAATGGAAATCGGGCTGCCGTTTTTAGGAATCCACCTGACACAAGGACACACTGTACACAGGGTCAAACCCAACCACATTACACCAGCTTGTGAGAAACATTACAAGCAGCGGTTCTCAACAGGTGGGTCGCAAAGCATGTGGGACTGAATTAAAATGGTCAAAATGTGGTTCTCTGATAAAGATAGTCATTTTAATACATAGAAAGCTACAGGTTATAACACCACTCTTTAACAAACTTTAGAAGAAATGATTCTTGTTCCCCTGTCTAATATAATTGCTACATTTACAATCAATATAGAAATGTAAAATTTCTTTCTCAAGAAAATATGTCAGCCTTTCCCTCTTTGAACCATCCCTTCTCGCTTATCCTTTCTCCCTAACAATGCCCCTCCCTCTCTAGCTTTCTCTCCCTCTCGTATCCTTCTGGTTTTCCTCTCCCCCTCTTCTTTTTTCACCAGTGGGGCAGGACGGCTGCGGCATCTGCTCCTGTAATGACTTCAGCGCATGTTGTCACATCTCAACACAACCGCACACATATCTGGTCGTCACGCACCACAGCTCCACGCCGACTGAGTCCCTCTGACTAGGGCTGACAAACAATACCCTGACACAGAGCAATGTGTTTAGGGACTAGGGAGTGAAGTGCTGTGGCATGGAGAGAAGGGAACTAAATTAAATATAAATGTCACGCCAGGCAAGGGTTTCACTCTGTTTGTAATTGTGAATATTTGATAAGGCGAAGTCTGCTCCGTTAGCGCGCCACCATATGCTAACAATACATTATGAGAAGCCAAGCCTGTGATACGCTGACAGGGCCGAATTTCCATCTCCATGGCAAGGGACCACAGTTTGGAGAGAGAGACAAGCAAACACCCTCTCTCTCTCACACACACACACACACACACATGCACATTTACACACACACACTCAAAAACAGCTTTCAGTCATCACCAACACACACACACACACACACACACACAGCCTGTCCCTGTTGACACCACTCTGCCGCTTTCCCATAGACACCACCTGCCCAAAAACATGGCGGTTGCCCAGACCCTCCCCACAGCCTCCGTCTTTATCTATCACCACACTCCTCCCGGCAATTAAATGACACCATATGGTTGTCCCGTGATCTCCCTCGACGCGGCCCCCCACCAACCTCCGCGCCCGTCCACCTCTCTGAAGTTATATCACTGTCTGACATTAAGCTGCTCAGACAACGAGCAACTTAGTTTAAAGTATCATGAGTTCAGGATAGGCGTGAAAGATGAATAGGGAGAAAAGAAATCAGGGGCATTGTCACTCATTCCTTCAAAATCTATTTGTTATGAGTTGACAGCCCAATGAGGGAGGTTCTTGAGTTGGAAATCAGCATGTGTTAATGTTAGAGAAACAACACACTCTCATCAGGGAGAACCAGTAGGTTCTGGTCATTCAGTAGGAAACGGGAGTAAACTAAACACTATATCCCAGCACAGCCAGACAGCTTGTGTATCTTCTTTAATTTGCTGTTGTCATTCCATTCTGCTGTAGCGATTTGCTGTTTCCTGTTCTTTTGTCATCTGTGAATCATAAATGCGCAGGAAGACAACAAGAGGGAAAAGACAATGAGAAAAGATAGACATCTTCAGAGGGAAAAAAGGCAGTGTGTGTGTGTGTGTGTGTGTGTGTGTGTGTGTGTGTGTGTGTGTGCGTGCACGTGCGCGCGTTTCGGAGAGACACACAGAGAGAGGTGGAGAGTAAAGTAATTAGAAATGTTTGAGATGTCTCCCTGAATATTGATGCCATGGTGCTATGCTAGCAGCGGCTGGCGTTGGCCGACGCAGCCCACTGACTTACCAAAGCGTGATCAGATGTGCTGTCCTCCACACTGAGGCAGAGAAAGCCTTGTTTGTGGATATGTGGACCGCGCGCTACTCATCAAACATGCATGCGGCCCAGGGAAAGGCGAAGAGAGGATCAACACACACGGACACGTGTGCAATCGCTCAGAGGAGCGTAGCATCCTGAGAGAAGCCCGTGTCCATACCTTGAGCTGAGCATTCCCTAAAGGGCAATTTTATGGCATACTTTGGCAGCGTTACTTCCAGCCTGGAGACGGTGAAATATGTGGCTAACTGAGCCTTATTTTAACTAATGATACAGTCCACAGACAGCTCGCGCCTTGAAGCCGAACACAGCAGGTAACACAGCGGCTGACTAAAAAGCCTCAGCGTTTTCGGGTGAGAAAGGGAACACCCACCCTGTGTGCCTGTCTTCTCACCGGCCTGCACTTGCCGACTCACACTTCCCCGCACCCCCCCGTCCCCCGTCCCCTGGGCTTCCTGTCACAGCCTGGCTCTCTCCTCGCCCACCTGGATGAAAACCGCAGGGTAACCACCTGCAGCATGACTGCACACACACACACCCGCCCGATCCCACACAGGCACACACACACATGACCAGGAGTAACCAAGGTCATTGCAACTGTTTCATTTACATGTCTGTCTGACTCTACACTCAAACTCAACAGAAACACTGTAACACACATACACACACACACACACACACACACACAGGCATGACAGACAGACAGGCAGACAGACAGGCAGACGCTTGTGTTGGAGACCTGGAGGCTGGGAGTCGCTCATGTTTTTTCTCAGTTGCAAAGATACTTGAAATTTACAACATACTCGACTTTAATTGATCTGAATAATAATCTAATGAGCACAGTAGTATTCTTTTCTGGTAGAAGGCTAGTAATTTTTCAATGATTTCACACACAATTGAAATGCTAAGAACATTTTCACAAAACACCAAAGACAACTCTCTACAGAGAAACAGAGCTCAGTTGTGTAAAACAAAATGATAACAATCGGTCGCAGCTTTGATCAACTTTGGCATCAATGAAAAGAAAATCCAAGTTGCAATGCTATACCACGATGCATTTCAGTACAATATTTTTAAATGCATTTCGATTTTGCAGGGATTCATTGGCTTTTGGCGTTTAAACTCTCTATACAGCATAACTGTAGGTAAGATAAAGCCTTTTGTTTCTTGATAGTCATGCTCTCAAGTTAAGTTATTTCTGCATCAGTCGTCACCTGAATCATTTTAGGGGAAAAGGTGCAGCCCATGCGATGAGAATATGTTTACTTTTCCTCGTACATACGGTCATTGTTGTGTCAAATGGCACCGACATATGAAAGAAGGGGAACCATGCTAGGGTGTAAGGACACTGTGTAGTTGTACTTAGTATTTACTGGGCCATTGCCTCATGACTGACTGATGACTGTAATGATGGATTGAAATAACCCCTCCATGAGATATATGTTCATTGTATATGAGACCAGTAAGTTTTAATGCAAGTTGTTGATTTTCATGTGCTTAATGTTTTCAGAGTCTTGATGGAAATAGAATGTGTCACTTTTGTGTCCGTTTTGGCCTGCATGTTAACTGTTTTGCGAAAGTGGATTCTGGTTGGACAAAAGTGCTTCACCGGTCGACAATAAACTAACTCAGAGAATATCCTTCCAACAGTCTGTCTGTGAGAAAAAGAGACAGTAAAAAGTAAAAGACTTCCATGAGTGGGGCAGTCACTTTTGCCCTAGGGCCAAATAGTTTTTTTAGGATTGGACTAGTTTCTTTGTCAAGAGCAAGTTGGGGGCCATGTAAATGGTCAGTTATTTGAAACTGGTTCATTAACATTTAAAAGTTGCCTGGAGTGGTTTTTATACTAAATAATGTTTGCCAAACTTTTATTAAAAATTGCCGCCGGCCAGGTTTTGCCCACCTCAACCCATGATAGATGAGCAGAACCCAGGGAATTATGTTTGACGCTGTGAGAAACATTCAGTCTTTCTGAACCACAGCACACAGGGATATGAACAAAGAGAAGTTAGGGACAGCCAAGTCAGAGATAAAGAAAGCTGGACAGAGTAGGGAGACACAGATAGGCAGAGAGGACTGTAACTATCTACTCAGCACCGCCAAGATATAAACACAAAACCCACTGCGGCAAAAATCAAACGATCCCTTTCCCAGACTCAGAACACTGAAGCGCTAGACACGTATGAACTAGGCGGTTCTTTCTGTGTGTATGAATGAGCGTGAGCGAACAGATAAATGCACACACAGTTTCTTTCCATTTCTTTCAGGGGCCCCTTAGACAATACCTAACCTTAACCGCAACCCTGAAAAAACAACATTACCCCTTACCCTGCCTCCTAACACTGAGGCTTTAAAAAGGATTCATTAGTCTTTTTCCTCATGAGCTCCCATGAAAGGTTACATTTCCTTTGTTTTACTATCCTAGTGGGGATTTCTGGTCCTCACAAATACAGCTAAAAAACTACACACAAACCCCAAAACCAAACATATACAGTTTCTCACGCTGTGGATGTCAGGTTTCCCAACCCACTTCAAGAAAGGGGTTGGTTAAGGCCAGTATAGAAACTGCCACGGTCATTTTCTCATTTCACTTAGAGATGGATGGAGAAAACAGCCAGGCATTAGAACAGACAGTGGAAGATAAGGAACCCACAGAGCACCAGGAGGTACCACCTGTGCAGATACCTGTGTGAGGCCCGGCTCTGTCATAACACACAGAGTGGCTGCCCGACCAGGAGCCCCGGGGCCCCATTTCAGTCGCACGCCGACTAGCTGGTCTCCGGGCTGGACAGGATAGCGGTTGGTGGAAAAGGCTTTCACACCAGAACCAGTTAACAGCATAGCGCTTAGTCGTCTGCCTCAGAGCAGAGCAGCACACTGTCACGGCACAGATATGACAGGGTGTATCCATGGCGACACACAACGAAATGCCCTGAAGTCTGGACACGGCCCCATCTGGATTTGGACTGATGCGAATCACCCTGATTCAAGACAGAATAGGCATTAATACAACATGCCGCCATTTGTCAATACAATGGTATATTGGAGAGTTCAGAAAAAGCACTTGGTATTGAAAGTCATTATGAAAATGCAATGCAGTGTACTTTGGGTAATAAAGGTATGCATTTGCCTACTGAGTCCTTAGTGAAGCAGGGGAAGAGGCAACAAGGGGGGAGGAGGGGTAGAATGACTAGGTAGGGAGGTGAAAGAGGAGGACAGATAGAATGACTAGGGAGGGAGGTGAAGGAGGACAGATAGAATGACTAGGGAGGGAGGTGAAAGAGGAGGACAGATAGAATGACTAGGGAGGGAGGTGAAAGAGGAGGACAGATAGAATGACTAGGGAGGGAGGTGAAAGAGGAGGACAGATAGAATGACTAGGGAGGGAGGTGAAAGAGGAGGACAGATAGAATGACTAGGGAGGGAGGTGAAGGAGGAGGACAGATAGAATGACTAGGGAGGGAGGTGAAAGAGGAGGACAGATAGAATGACTAGGGAGGGAGGTGAAGGAGGACAAGTGATAAAATGACCAAAGAGGTGGGAGGAAGAGGAGGAACCACAGAATGGCTAGGGCGGGAGGAGAAAGACGAAGCCTATACGTTGGGATTGGGGGAGTGGGAGATAGGGAAGGAGGGAGGAGAAAGAAGAGGAGCCGTAGAGTGACTAGGGAGGGAGGCGAGAGAGGAGATGTGTAATGCTCCAGTCAGTCTGGTGTTTAATCATTAGATATGAGATCGGCCTCAGGGAGCAAGCTGCCCAGCTCCAGCCCCAGCTCCAGCTTCAGCCTCAGTCATTCATTAAGAGCCAGCGACACCCATTAGTGTGGAGATAATCTGGCCTGAACACAGAAATGGGAGAAGAGGAGCACTAGGCAGCATGAATCAAGGACATGGACACTATCGTCCCTGGGAGAACCATCACGGAAAAACAAGTCTCTTATCAGGACGCAGCTAAATAATGTGGCCTGCCAGATACCCGCCCTGCTGGTATGATCTCTGGGATGCACATGCGCGCACACAGACACACGCACGTTTGTTTTTATAACCTCACTGGGCCCTGAAAAACTTGCTTGAACTAATCTTAACTCTAAACCTAACCCTAACCATAACCTAACCCTAATCTAAACATAGCCCTAAACTTAACCTAAATAAAGTAACTTTCATGGCTAAACTTTAACTAGATGTAATGCCTAACCATAACTCTAAACTTAACCAACAACACCTGGACCTTAAAGAACCTCCACTGAAATGAATTGTAAGTTTGACCCTAAACTTAAATCCTGAGCTGGATATTAACTTTCCCCACATGGGGACCAGAAAACCAGCAGGCATGCACACACCCACACACACACACACCCTCCCAGTCTCAGGTCCTTGTTCCCAGCATGCATCAGGCCATCCACTAGCCTCACAGTGGCTCCAGCCCTGAGCTCAAGTGGAGAGAGAGACAGAGAACTGGAAAGAATAAGAGAACGGATAGAGAAAGGCTTAATTAGCAGTAATTAAATACCCCAAAATGAGGACAAAAGAAAGAAAGAGTCCCTCTGCGATATTGACCGGAATTTTCTCTCCAACCTTGTGGTTTACATCCCAAAGGACAGGAGGGTTTTAGTTCAGAACAAAGATTGTGTGGAGGAAAAAACAATGGCTGGAGGCCCCATTCCGATTAATTATTTACATGTCTATGGCCTATGTAAGCACGTGTGTGTCTGTGTGTGTGTGTGTGTGTGTGCAAGGTTTGTGCATCTGCTGGCAAAGATTTTAACTGTGTGTGTGTGTGTGTGTGTGTGTGTGTGTGTGTGCGCGCGCGTGTGTATGTGTATGTGCGATCGTATTATGTTCCTGTGCGGAACTGGATGACACGCTGTTAAGGTGAGGTGAACATGTGAGGTAACTAGACTTATTGCCCTGAGGGAAGGATTCCATTCCTCCCTGACTAATCATCTGTTCCCTGTGCTTTTGGTTGTGTGACTGCCCTCTCACATGTCTTATTCACCTTTAAAGGCTCCAAGCTTTACAAAACAGTGGCAAGAATAAACTATCCAGTCACAACTGGTGTGACGTTGTCATGCTGAAGCTCTGGACTACTAGATATGGACAAGATAAGGACTCGATTTTAGGATAAGGACAATCCACTTGTCTGCAGCAGCCCCACAGGGAGCTACAGCTCTGACTAAAACACTCAGCTGGGGGACTCCAAGCTAAATTCTACAACCTCCTCTTTTTTCTGCTTTAATTCTGGAGAATGAATGAATTGCCGGAAACGTTTGTCCCTGAGAAAAGGGAAGTTGCCCCTGTTTGATTAAAGAGGTCATTAATAAAAGATGACCTTTCTCTTCTATAATGAGGGAGAGGAGAGGAAGAGAGGCAGGAGAATGAAAAAGGAGTGAAAATCGAGGAGAGAAAAACGGGATAGAGCCCTCACTTGGTCTCCTTATTATCTTCTTTCTTTTTTCTCTTCTCTTCCCTTGTCGTTCAAATGTTCACTCGGTTTCTCCCCTGACCTGTCCTTTAACGTCTCCTGCTCCTACTCCTGTAACTCCTATTTCGTCTACTCTTATGCCTTAATTTATTGGAATATCAATTCCAATACCCAAAACTGGCCATGCAAACATAGGCTGCAAAATAACAGAATATTAAGACTGAAAAGGAAATGCCAATTCAGCGGCCATGTGAAAGATGAATGTCTTGAGCTGGACTGAATCGTTGAAAACCTGTTAATTATCCTGATAGACAGGCTCCTTAATATAAACATGCCGTTGCTTTGGCATTAAAACAAGCCTGTGAATCACAGCATAAAGTAATCAATATGTCCCTGTAGATGTTTATTTACGGGCAAACTATAATAGCAACTATAATATAATTAGTCTTCAGGTTGAGGGTGATGAAATAACTCTGACCCCACACCCTTGAGAGCGTACAGTTCTTGACCAGAACCATGAGGTTCACCGTTCATTATTTCTGCACTCTCAATCAGAGCAGCTTAAGAACCGTGTGTTCATCCCAAGGAAGCTAAGTGAAACAACCATCAAATCGTATCAAATAGACTTTACTAAGTATTTGAAGAAAACATCTGTGTCAGTAGGGGAAAAAGTCCAAGTGACGCTTTTAAAAAAAGAGAAACTCTTGAAAGACGTAAGGTATGTGACCATGGAAAAGGGACTCCACGGTTCAGACTAGTTTCCCCACGGGGTGCTGGGACAGAGAATAGCTTTGAGTATGTTGAACGGGAGATGCCCTCCTGTAGAACGATGGGAACACTTAGGAAAGTAGGGTTTGAGCATTGCCTGAAGGTAGAGCGATGTAGTTCCCCTTCGCTGATTTGTACACAATCGCTATTTCTTTGAAGATGGCGGAAGCCAGTGATGTGGGAGAACTTAGGGAATTTGAACACCAGGCGGGGCGGATAATTACGGATATGTTGCAGGTGTTTAATGGCACAAGTGGGGAGCAAAGCCAATATTAGCCTACGGTAGTGTAGGTGGCTGCCAGTTCCTGGCTTAGAACATGTACAGCTTCCTGTGTGGGGTCGGACTCTATGTGCACCATGTAATCATGGCTTACTGCAACACATCAGGGTATGACATGGTCTAACAAACGCCCTGCTCTCTCAGTACGCATTGAGCGTTCCACAGCTTTGTGTTCTCCTCAGACAGCCTCAGCCTCTACCGGTTTCACACACTCTGTCTCTGGTGTCTGTCTCTCTCTAATTGACATGCCATCTGTTTCATTGTCTATATTTCTCTTTCACACCTTTTTATTCGTTATTCAGAGATGGCTGCTAGCTCATTAAGGGAAGATGAACGAAGACATCTCATATCGCAGTTAGTGTGCTCTTTGCTAAACTTTTTCAATAGACACATTTTTGGATGATGAACAACCGTGTGTGTGTGTGTGTGTGCGTGTGTGTGTGTGTGCGCACACGCACCTCTCAACTGTGGGCAAAACATTGTGGTTGTTCTTGGCCTAATGCAGCAGCAGGCAGTTCCCCTACATTGAGTCTATCAAGAAAGAACACACTGACCTTTTGACTCCTGGTGAATAAAGAGATAGAGCACGCGGGCCGTGTACTAAACACTGTGGGCATGGGCTCGGACTGGGTCGCTGTTGTTGGAGGCTGCCAGCGATCGTGAGGATGAATGGGCTCCTCTTACTGGTGGGGGAGGGACGCTCTCTCTCTCTCTCTCTCTCTCTCTCTCTCTGTGTCACCATGCATCGACCAAGCTGCACACTCCATACCTCTAACGGAACAGCTTTGATGCAAATGCTCAGATTTAAGCTATTATACCAGAATCAAAGATTGTTTTCTCAATGTCTTAACCAAACCTTTGATCTGACTACAAAGTAATTGAATCGGGTCAAGGTTCTGTTTGAGCCACAGTCATTTTGCAGTTTCCTGGAGCTCTCTGTGTAGCATACAAAGCTAAGTGCAAGAGCAACAGGTGTCATCGTAATGGTTGTTTGATTGCTTCCCCCTCCTCTCAAGAAGTATACTGTATTTACGGAGGCTTTAAATAGTGCAATAAAACTATATAAGCTCTAAAAACTGTTATGGATTCCTGGCGATAAAGTTTCAGTGTTTTACTTTAACAGTGAAACAGCAATGATGTGTGGGGTTGAGGGCAATTAGACCTGCAGAGTGAAGAGCTGGCTGGAGGTCTGCTGGAAAGATGAGGAGAAAAACAGCGGCGAAATCTCCCCCACCCACTCTCTCTTTCTCTTTTCCCCCTTCCTCTCTTTCCCTTTCCGCCACTCTTTCTGCGACGCCGCCTCTGTTTCTGCCATTACCCTTTATGAAGGCTGCCAATGGGAATTTATGACTCACCCAAAAGTGGAGCGTTTCCGTCTGCCCACAGAGTCAAGCTGTTTGGGACAAAGTCATATTATCCCACAGTATCCACACACTTTCTGACATGCAGTAGAATGCGACACACACGAGTGGACATCAAAGTGTGTTTCTGCCAGGGCAAAATGGATACACTGGGTAAGAGCCATTTACAGAAAGATGAGTGGAGGCAAGCATGCACGCATACGGACCTGCCACCTGTAATGGAGGTACAGTGTAACCTGCCACAATCAGGTTTAAAAGGGCAACCAATCACAGGAAACAAGAGAACCAATAAGAGCGGACAAAAGTTTCTCATCTCTTCCACAGGCGAGGTTGCCAAAGGCCTCATTTGGTAAATTAGTTTGCCAAGGCTATTGTCAGCACCTTCTATCTCCATATATGATGCACAGAGGAACTCCCACAGTAATTACTGAGAAACGACTTTCTCATTTTGTTATTATGCCACGCTTTCACACGGCTAAACTCTATTGTTCTCCTGCCAAATGAATATAACTAAGTGAACAAATGTAAACAAAAACGACAGGGTCCTATTAGCCTGGCACAGACCTGAGGAGAAAATAGTTAGGAAGTGTCTAATCTTAGATTAAAAGGACCTGCTCATGCAGCCAAGTCTACAAGACACAGTCAAGCTACGCTAGATGACATACCACCATCTGCAATTACGCTAGACAGTCACAGTGCTCTAGAACAATGTCATAACAGACCAAAGGTATAGTATATGAAGAGTCCCTCTATGCAAGCGATATACCATACAATTACATATCGTAAAGAACATCATTCAGTGACCTACACTGATACCACTAATTGAACCTGTCGTGCCTCCCAGGTCGCTAGCTGACCCATGAGCAACGTATATGCGTGTCATAGGCTGAGGCAGGGGGCCGTCGTTAGCCAGGATTTCCTGGTCTTTTCAAGCTTTAGCGATTCCCTCACACCCAGATGCCTACCTGCTTGGAAGGGCAGTTTTGAATAAAAGCTGCAGGAAGCCTAGCAAGAAGGTCCGTCGCAACCTTCAACTCTCCCGAATACCATATTAACCGCTGCGATGAGAGAGGCCCATAGATGCAACTGGCCTTTACATTTCCTCCAGAGTATCTGACCGCATGATCCCTCTATAACCAGTGCGATTATTTTTAACACTCAGTAATGAAAACCAAGTAACATTTACATATCTTATGACCTGCTGGTCATTTGATCATTTGAATATCGTGTACTATAATCTCTACAGCCAGACAAAGAGTGGTTCCCCAGAGTCCGGCTCTCCTCTGGGTTCCTGATGTTCTAGTTTTTCATAGCTAATGTGATTAAATATCAGGTGTTTCGCCCATTGTGGTTTCAGGCTGGATATCTCTCACATTACATAGTGACAACAGCTGTATTTAAAAGGGCTTCATAAAAGCTACTTGATTTTTCGAAATTGAAACCTCATGAGAAAATTGTGAGAAAAAGAGAATGTTGGATTCGTACATGGAATGGATATTTCACATGTACTGAACTAGCCTCCTCTGGACTGTTACACGATTAAACCAACTGCTGCTTAAAGACAGGCACATTGAGACACACACACACACGTGCACACTTATACACACACACACACACACACACACACACACACACACACATACGAGGCAAGCCCTCCAGCTCAATGTAACAGTGGGTGTGCATGCGTATGTGTCTGTAGATGTGTGTGTGTGTTGGCAGGCTGGGGGGGATCTTTAATCACAACCCCACACTCCCTTACTGGCAAATTACTGCTGGTGATTGCAATCGATAATCCAATAGCAGCAGGCAGACAGACAGACAGCCACACTGTGCTGTTAGCTAGCTAGGAGCTGAGGAGAAAAGCGAGCACGTCAGAGTTGAAAAGCAGAGCAGCTCAGTTGGTGATGGTTATTGGGTGTGTGTGTGTGTGTGTGTGTGTATCCGTGTGTGTGTATAAGGTTGTTGCTGCGAGTTATAGGTCTGGTAATGCATTAAGTCACTGGTTGAGCAGTTTTCCAGCTTTTTTCCTCATCTCCTCCTCCTGGAGGGCAGAAAACTTAAAACAGGCTACAGTATTTCTCATGTCGACAAGCACAATTTTTTGGGGGGGAGGGAAACCCAACTGAGCTGTATTAGATATGTTATCCCCTGGGGACTGCCTGGCTGGAGACGGGAGAAGACGAAGCCTAGATCAGACAAAGGCGCGCTGGCCTGAACGTGAGAGAAATACCCATGGTATGGTAGGAGAACGGGGGTGAGGCAGGCACACACAAACTCTCTCTCTCTCTCTCTACCTCCCTCTCTCTCTCTACCTCCCTCTCTCTCACGCTCTCTACCTCCCTCTCTCTCTCTCTCTACCTCCCTCTCTCCCTCTCACGCACACAGACACGCACACGCACACACACACAGGGTGCTGCTAGAGAGGGAGCTGTACCCTATCCATACAAATGACACAGACAATGTTGGCTGTAAACGAGTGAACAGAGATTGATCCTAATGAACCAATGAGGCTGCTGCCTGCCTGGTGTCCACCAATCATCCCATCTCCCTTCTTTCAGTGCACCTCTCTCGGTCTACCTCTCACCTCTCAGGGTACCTCCCACCTCTCAGGGTACCTCCCACCTCTCACCTCTCAAGGTACCTCCCACCTCTCACCTCTCAGGGTACCTCCCACCTCTCAGTCTCTCTCGGTCTACCTCCCACCTCTCAGTCTCTCTCGGTCTACCTCCCACCTCTCAGTCTCT
>JACXGJ010015401.1:0-13558 GCA_016801105.1 Esox niger | reverse complement strand
AAAGGGTGAGTAGCAGGGGGGGGGGGGGGGGAGGGGGGAGGGGGGAGGGGGACGGTAAGAAGAGTGATGGGCGGTGAGAGAGGAGTGAGTAAGTTGAGAGAAGGAGAGCAGGCCTTGTCCCAAGTTAACCCTTTAATGAAAAGGCAGAACATAGAGAGTGAGATGAGAGAAGTGAAAGAGTTTGCCTGGCATGAGTGGTGTAGATGGAACAGTGGAGTGAGAGGAGGAGGACAGGAGGTAGGAAATGAGATTGTTTGGCTGCAGTAGTCTTTATAAGAAGAATAGAAGAGACACGTAGACTGGAATTGAGCTGGACAGCAACGGAAAGGAGACGAGGGCTGCTCTGTGTGTGTGTGTGTGTGTGTGTGTGTGTGTGTGTGTGTGTGTGTGTGTGTGTGTGTGTGTGTGTGTGTGACTGGGCAACTGATTTAGATTGATGGGGATGCCGGGTGGGCGGGCATAGCGGGTCAAGAGTGTGAGAGGAAGACGTTTGAGTGATGGCAAGAGCGAGGGAGGGCGAGAAAACGGTGAGAGAGAGAGAACAATGGATGGAGGGAGAAGGTAGTGGGAGATGGAGGCAGCACAATAGATTCATGAAAAGAGAAATGGAGAGACAAGGAGAGAGGGATAGAGACAGAGAAGGAAAGAGGGCGAATAATTCATCCATTTTCTCTTGTAGCCTTTTTATTTCTTCCTCTCTTCATCTCATCCCTTCTACCTACCCAGGCCGTTGTTGTTGCTCAGACAGGTTTTTCAGTGACAGGCTGGGAGATTGGACTGTCATTATCTATGGGCCGGAGTTAGAAGTGTTTTTCTCACCCAAACCAGCACCTTGGTATGTCCCTCCACTACTCCTGCTCTACCTCACAACCTTTCTGTTTCTCTTTCTCTATCCCTTCCTCTACCTCCCTTCCTTAATCTATTTCCTAATGTCTCTCTTTCCTTCTCTTCTCTTCAGTTCTTTTATTGTATTTATAAAGGTGTGACATTTTTGTTTGTTTTATATTTTACCACCAAAAACCAGACCTACAGGTAATTAATGTGGTACCAGACCTACAGGTTATTAATATGATACCAGACTTACAGGTTATTAATATGATACCAGACCTACAGGTTATTAATGTGATACCAGACCTACAGGTTATTAATATGATACCAGACCTACAGGTTATTAATATGATACCAGACCTACAGGTTATTAATATGATACCAGACCTACAGGTTATTAATATGATACCAGACCTACAGGTTATTAATATGATACCAGACCAACAGGTCAGTAGATTTTGAATCAACACTAGAAGGATAATGAGTCATTAGTGAAATGGCACAGGTTTCATACTCTTAACATTTTTGTGACACTGTTACTGTGAATCTCTTTCTCCTCATCTCACACTACTTCTCTCCTTCTCTTCCTCCTCTATGTGATATGAGGTTGTACCATGTGTTTTCCTTGAGATGAATGCTGTGGGTTGGTCTCAATGGAACCGTCTACTAAATCACCACATTGTAATCTAAACGTAGCCTTATGTACTCTGAATTTCCTCTACATTGCGTTTTTTTTTCGCAACCCCCCAATTCCCTCCTACTCACTTTGTCTTCCTGGTAGCTTTGTCATTTAACTTGATCAGTTCATTAAAAAGACAAAACAGCCTCCACTCTCTAATGACCACTTCAGTTGTAACAAGGGAGAGCACATTGTTGCCACACACTGTAATTCCTTCTCTCCATAATCCTTGTCTCTCTCGCTTTGTTCCTTTGTTCTGTCCCCAAAGTCTAATGTAGTCTGCTTTCTAGGTGCGTGCATGCATCTGCTTGAGAACATGTGCACAGACTTCTCCCATCATCTTCACTCACTCTCTGTCTCACTCTGGGCCACTCAAAGTTAAGAGGCCAGTTGAACCTTGTTCTCTCTCCCTCACTTCTCCCTGACTGATCTCTAAGACTCCATCGTTTTAAGACAACAAATGAGATGGGAGGATCAAATGTAATGGAGAGAAGCACTGAGACCGTAAAGACAAACGGGAGGAAGACACAAGTCCAGCTTTGACTAACTATGGCTGGAGGGGGTTTGCATGACGGGAAGAAGTAAATGGGCAAAATACAGAAAGTAAATGATTCAAGCTTTTAGAACCTGTGGTGTAGGGTTGTCCATTAGCCAACAATTAGGCTGTACGAAGGAGACCCTCTTCAAATTCAGCCCAGGAAATGGGGAACGACAGACTGAAGATTTGGAACAAATAGAAGTGAAGCTTTAACGATCAGAACGCAATAAACCAGAGAGGGCGAAGATGAAAGCAAATGTACGGATAGAGTGGAGATGGAACTTAAATAACGATACTCTGAATTTAATAAAGGTGTGATTGAAGAGAGCGTAAGGAGAGGGAGAAGAGGGAGGATGGAGGGAAAACGGATCCTTCAAGGTTTTGAACAGAAAATTCAATAACGAAAATGGTGGGTAAAGAATAAAGAGAAGAATGAGGGAAATTAAGGATAATGTGTAGAATTCTAGTTCTGTGAAATTAGGTGTCTTTTACCTCAATACAAGAATTAGGAAAATAAAAGGAAAGGAAGCCCCCCCCTTCAAGAAAGGGAGAGGGGAATTCCTTTAAATAGATACATTAGATCTGAGGGAAAGACCGAAGCCAAAGAGATGGCAAATAAACACATTATTCAAAAGGGAGTGAAGTAAATATAGGGTTAGGGAAACGAAAGAGGGATAATAACAGAGAGAGAAGAAGGATAGAAGAGGAGGGGAAAGGAATCACATAAACGTATCATGTTACGCACATCAAACCCTGTGAGAGGGAGAGGTGGGGAAAACGGGAGGGAGAGACTGGTGGAAAATGGTTATCGTTTTGACTGATACATTTGTGGTCCTGTGCCTGGAATCCAACAGTGAATCCAGTGTTGTCCTGTTTCCAATATCCTAGCTGCTTTTTAGTGTTTTACCTTCAGCGCTACCCACATTGTTTGTGTGTTTGTAGAGGTATCGCCAGACAGGTGATGCTACAGGGCTCTGGGAGCATAAACCTCTGAGTGTGATAATTCATAACCGTCTGCTGAGTTGAATTTGGCCAGTTTACTCCGCTGGAGGTCGTCTGTGTCCGTGTCTGTGTCTGTGTCCGTGTCTGTGTTGGGATGACCGTAATGAGGCAGAATGTGTATTATTTAAATTGGTTATTTTTTGTTGGTTTGACACAAAACATCAATTAATGTCTTTGTGTCTTTGGTAGGACTGAGGGATCAAGAAACAAGAAAACGCACGCACGTGCACACACATGCACAGTATTCTCTTCCAGAGAGTGAGAGATATTGTTTCACCTAAACCATCCCTCCATAGATAAGATCATCTTGTCCTCACACAAATACAGTCCTGCAGAAAATGCAACCACGTTGAAATGATATGTCAAATGCAAATAAAAATTTAATGCAATAATTTGCAACTCAAGCCCACTTCGAATTTGATGCCAGTAACACGTTTCAAAATGTTGGTACAGGAGCATGTTTACCACTGTGTTGCATCACCTCTTCTATTAACCACACTGTAAGCATTTGGGAACTGAGGAGACCAATTTCTGTAGTTTTGAAAGTGGAATGTTTTCCCATTCTTGCTTGATTTCAGCTGCTCAGCAGTTTGTGGTCTCCTTTGCTGTATTTGTCATTTCTTGATTCGCCAAATGCTTTCAGTGGGTGAAAGGTCTGGACTGCAGGCAGGCCAGTTTAGCACCAGGACTCTTACTACAGAGTGCTGTTTTAATAAGTGCAGAATGTGGTTTGGCATTGTCTTGCTAAAATGAGCAAGGCATTTGCTAAAAAAGACATTGTCTGTATGGCAGTGTATTTTGCTCTAAAACCTGTTTATATTATTCCGTGTTAATGGTAGTGATGCCTATCGGAGGCTTTATTACCGTTCTTCGAGCAGCAGGATATAATGCTAACAGGACTAACTCAGATTTTCTTTTTCAAAATAAAAGGGTTAATCTATGTCAATCTAGTCTGTCATTTAATGTTTAATGTCTGTTTCAAAGATGTTCTTGTCTGTTCTTCTTTACACATTATACTGTTAACTATATTGCCTTATACATTTCAATGATGGCTTTTATTGTGATAAAGGAAATCTCAGTGCTGCCAGCATAATATCCTGCTGCTAAAAAACGCTAATGAAGCCCCGTTTGGCCATCACTAATTAAAGGAACCTTCACAGATGTGTGAGTCACCTATGCCATGTGCACTAATGCACAACCATACCAAGATGGATGCTGGCTTTGAACTGAGCGCTGACAAGCCGGAGGGTCCCTTTCCTCTTCGGTCCAGACGATAAAACGTTTGGGGTCTCCATGGAGACCTTCAATCAATGGGCCTCCATGATTCCCAAAAATACTTTTACATTTTGATTTGTCAGACCACAGGACAGATTTGCACTTCACCTCTATCTTACGAGCTTGGGTCCAGAGAAGGCGGCTGTGTTTCTGTATCTTGGTCGTATATGGTATCTTTTTTGTATGGCAGTGTTTTAACTAGCATTTGTGGATTCAGTGACAAACTGTGTTCTCAGACGATGGTTTTCAGAAGTGTTCCTGAGCCCATGCAGTGATTTCCACTATAGAATCCTTTCTGGTTTTAATGCAGTGCCGCCTGAGGGCCTGAAAATCACAGCCATCCAATATTGGTTTTTGGCCTTGTCCCTGGCGTACAGAGATTTCTCCGGGTTGTCTGAATCATCTAATGATATTATGTACCGTAGATGTCGAGATCCCCCTTACTCTGCTATTTTACGTTGAGAAACTTTTATCTTAAATGATTGCACTATTTGCCCGCGCAGTCTTTCACAGAGTGATGTACCCCTCCCCATCCTCACGTCTGACAGACCCATCTTTTCTGGAATGATTTCTAGTGAATATAGGGGCTAAATTATCTGCATTGCATTCTGTTTTTGTTTACATTTTATATAGCGTCCCGTTTATGAAACCGAGTTGTATAAAAAAGCATTTGATCTGATGATGTGTGTGTGTGTGTGTGTGTGTGTGTGTGAGAGACATGGAAATGTCCACCTCCATCTCTCTCATATCATCCTTCTTTTCATTCTTGTTACACAAGAATCTTTAACAATCCACCAATACTACACAACAGAACAAACGTGCACGTTCCCACACAAGACCTGACACCCCCAGATGATCGTACAGTTTTCTAAACCCATGAGACTAAAAGCATTCCTGTGTGAGATCTTGTTTTCCCACTGTGTGCCCGTTGAAACAAGTGTGCGTGCGTGCGCCCGTTGAAAGTCCTATTCAGGAGAGGAGTGCAGTAAACCAGTCCGGGCCAACATGTTATCTGGTAGATCTCAACAAGCCCAGTACGAAACAATTCCCACTTTTTGGGGAAAATGTGTGTGTCCCATATGGCATTTTCCGATGTAGGGCCCTAATATAGACAAGGGGCCCTGGATGGCCATTTGGACCACAGCCTTTGACTCACACTAATGCGTAGATACACAGTGATTCTGCTAAGAGTGGGGAGATAGGGATAGAATAGGACAAATAACAGCTTTGTCTTTTTTACCTTTTCTTTTTTTACCCAGAAACACATTGTTCTTCTTTGTCGCTGTGTATTGTTTATTTTTACAAAAGGGTAGAAAAAAATGTGACCTGAATAGTTTTGTTTTTGTGAATTTACACATACAGAAGTACCTTAACGTGTCTCTCTTAACAGAATACTTGCAAGTATTTGCGTCTTCTTGGGTGTATTGTGAATTCTTCTCTATCCTTGAAAAGGTCTCCTTTCTTTCCCCTCTTTTTCCCCTGTTCTCTTCTGTTTGGTTCAATAGAAAGAGAATACTGGCATGCTAAACATTTTGTCTAAGCAGGAGAAACTTCTGCATAAACATTGCACAACACGAATGTTTCAAAAGTATGAAGCCATTTCGAATGTTTTGAACTGTTCTGAATCAGCTTCAGTTACGTCCTATCTGAGAAGGCCAATCTAATCCTGTGAGTGTTTCACTGGCAGATCTTCACCTTAACTATGTCTTAAGTCTTTGCAGGTTGTGATTGTTGTGCTGAAAGATTTTGTCATGCCAGTCAAAGATTAGCTCTTTTTTATCCCAATGAAAGAATGGTTAGAGATCTCTCATATTTAGTCAAATGTAATAAACCACCACATTTTGATATGGTTTTAGTCAGTTCTTTGGCAGGGATCACAGCTTTGTGTCGTCTACACAGAACGATTGAACGAGTGCGAACTGTAAGTACCCCGTAATCAATGTGACCCCACATCCTGATTGCGTCCCGCGATCAGAATCTTGATCAACAAGCCCTTCGGCAAACAGCTGCTGGCTGCGTCTAAGATAAAGACAACGCTTGACGGGTTTTCTTTATGGAAAAAAAATATTCAGGCTCATTGCTACTGAATATCAACAGAGGGCAATCACTGTGTGAGTCGATGACTCTGGTTGGAAGTTCAATAATCTCGCCACCCGACTTCGTCCAGGTAGAAGCTGTGGGTGAGTGACACCTCTCTAGTAATCGTCTAAATCATTGACCCTCCGTGTCACACGGAACAGTGATGCTCGTTTACATGAGCATGCTTGTGGATTTCTAAAAACGACGTAAATCCTTGGGTATTGTCGGTGTTTTCGGAGACCCAGTTAGCGAGGCGTCGTGCAGAAATACGACGGGGGGTGCTAACCAGGGGTTGTAAATTAATGCATTGTTTTTTGATGGTTTACCAATTCCCCTTTGGTGGCCAAGTTGACCTGTATAACAAATGCAATTGGATAGTGGAAAATGAGATTGGATCGTTTACGGTGTGCCGACAGATTGATTTGTTGTTTTGTCACCGAGAACATTCTTCATCTCTGCCCGGATACGGTAACCAGCTCTACCAAGGTCGAGAAAAGCTAGCAGCGAGACATTACACGCCAAATACTGTACACTTGTTCTGTACATTTACTTTAATGTGAGCTTTCCCCTCCAAGCATAGTTAATTTCCAATAATTTCTAGAGCAGCGTGTCATGCCAAATTGAGGAAAAAAACATTTTCCTACAATGCATACATTAACGAAGTTAACTTTTTTATTCATTAATTTGTTGTTTTTACTTTCTTTAACTTGATTAACCCTAGTTGAGATAAAAATATTTTCCAAAAGGGACCCAACATATATCCTCTACAGTCTAGTTAAGGTTATAACATTAATTTCTGTAAGACGTTTCTGTTAATCTCAAGTTTATCTTTGCTCAATAACGCTCTAAAGTATAATAAACAAAATGTTCTGGTAAAGGCCATCAACAGAAGTCGCTCTTCAAATCAAAGGTTAATAAACTATTCTATATTTCCCTGTTCATTTCCCTCTCTCACACAAACACACATGCGATCAAACTTTGAAACAGTAACCCGGACATTGTTTTTACGGTAGATGGAACATGCATAATAGATAGATGACAAGCATAAAGGGATGTTTAATGAGAATGAGGGAAAGAGAGAAGGTGGGAAGCAGGAAGAGAGGCAGGGAGAAAGAGGAAGAAAAGAAGGGTGACGGGCAAGTGGGATAGAGAGACAAGGTTTGATCATTGCGTGGTGGGAAGTCAGGGTTGTAGGAAAGAGAGCAACAGAGGGAAGAAAACAGGGAGCGGGATGAAGAGATGGAGGGATGAGACAGGGAGTGGGATAAAGAGAGAGACCGGGAGATAGGATAGTCAGAGACAGATAGGTGAAGAAGACTCGAGCAGGAAATGAAAAATTAAATGCTGTAGTGCAGAATTCCCTCGATATATTCACAGGCATCTGGGTCCAGCCTGCACTGTCAGAGACAATCTTCTACCAGCTGTGGCGTGTGTGTGTGTGTGTGTGTGTGTGTGTTGATACGACAGGGGGCCACTGAGGTAAAATTGAGGATGCCTGCACTAGAAAAGAGATTAAGTGTGTGTGTGTGTGTCTTCAGCAGATTAAGTGTGTGCGTGTGTGTGCGAGCGTGTGTGTGTGTCTTCAGCAGATTAAGTGTGTGCGTGTGTGTGCGAGCGTGTGTGTGAGTGTGTGTGTGTCTTCAGCAGATTAAGTGTGTGCGTGTGTGTGTGTCTGCGTGGGTGCGTGTGTGTGTGTGTGTGTGTGTGTGTGTGTGTGTGAGAGTGCGTGCGTGTGTGTGTGTGTGTTGATACGACAGGGGGCCACTGAGGTAAAATTGAGGATGCCTGCACTAGAAAAGAGATTAAGTGTGTGTGTGCATGTGTGTGCGTGTGTGAGTGTGCGTGTGTGTGTGAGTGCGTGTGTGTGTGCGTGCGTGAGTGTGTGTGTGTCTTCAGCAGATTAAGTGTGTAGCCTGCCCTGAAATATCAAGTGAATAGGTAGCCAATGTCTCAGCCTGAGGGGAGCTGCGTGCGTGCGTGCGTGAGTGCGTGCCATTGAGGAACAGTGTGGAGGTTGTGGCACAGAGGCCTTCACTCTCACATTACAAATGAATCCTCTTTTCTGCTCCCCGTCTCCTTGTCTTTCTCTGGCCCTTTCTTTCTCCCTTCATGTCTCTCACTCTCCCACTCCTCACTACCTTTCTCTCTTTGTTTACTCCGCTGTCACACTTCCTTTCTTCCCTCTCCCAGGGGTCTCCATCCCTCCATCCACTCGCAGACTGTGAAGGCATGCAGGTCGCAGATGCTCCCAAAGCTGATATTGGGTCAGTTTTTAATTGTTCAAACTAGTACTGAATGCTAGGATTGTGGAGGGGGGGGACTGATCCAAGGTCTGTGGAAAGTTCACTGTGGAGGACAGGGAAGGTTTAAGGTTTAAGTGTTACGGGGGGATTATGGTGTCATGATTTCGGCTTAGTTTGAGTTATAGTGTTTAGTGTTTGAGCTTGTGTTGGGATTGACATTAGGCATTAGAAGTAAAGTTCTGGTGTGTGAAGAATGTGAGGTGCTTGTCAGGAGTGGTGGATTCAATGCTTCAGAACTGGTTTGACACTGAGCAGAATATATTCAAAGATTCATTCACCAACATTGAGGAATATACACTGGTCAAACGGTTTGTTGGCAAAATGAGTTGATGTCCCCACATTAAGTTCTGAATAATAATAGGAAAAACAAAATGACCTGTTCCAAAAAAGAACGAATTCAGAGTTTGATGTAATTCTTAGCCCTGCTAATGTTAGCTTAGAGTTCCAGGTTGCTAGCTAAAGTATAGCGAGCTAGTCTGTCTTCTTAGGCTTCTTTGCGGTTTTCATAGTGTATGCTGTAGTAGACAATGGAGGAATATGTTGTTTGTCGTCTTGGTCTCTAGCAGCCATTTATAGTTTCCTTACAGTAAGCGAACTTCACTCCTTATGGTGTACTTATGCTATATAGATCTTCTCAAAATAAGCTGAGGAACGCCCGCCTCGCCAAAGGAGATTGGCTTGAACGGATTGCTGGAACAGAATTTTCTGGAAAGTAGTGGCACGCTCCAAAAATTATAAATTGACATTCCACTGGCACTGAACTGTCTGTGTTACCAAACAACTCTTAGAGGGCCTCATTAGCTTACATAACATGTTTATAGGGGACAAAACTTTTGTTTCTTTATTGAAAAAATCCCACCTAGTGAAGCTTTGAAGAAACGCCGAGGAGGAAACGCTCTGGTGCACATACAGCAGGACCGCAGTAGACAGTCGCAAGGCTCCTGAATGTTCACCAGGACCTCTGATTACAAAACCCCGGTGTTTTCAAAAAGGCGTTTCAGAGACTAGTCTCTTAGGAGACTCAGGGTTTTCATCCTGACCGGCTGAATCACAGCCTGGAAAGGGAACCGATTGTGTACGCATTTTATTAAATGTCTACATTTCGTAACAGTCCCGCAGGCCTGAAAATAAACACGCATCGATTAAGAATCGCTGAGGCTTCCTGACTAGCAAAAGAGCCTGCTAAGCGCGACCGAAATGTCGTTTCTCACAACTTGTTTTGCAGTGATCCTTACAAACCGGGATCACAACAGAGCCAATGAAAAATTCACCAGCCGCTGACACAGCCAGTTGGTAACAAGCATCCCTGACAACAACACATAACAATGGAGTCTGTCACTGCAAATACTCCCTGTGACTGGATACACACGTCTCTCATGGCCTTCATGTAAAATTAAATTAAAACTTGAACGGGACAAATCGCCGAAGGTCCCTCGTAAAACATGTAACGCGTCTCGTATGCCACTGTAGGATTCAACAATTGCAGACTACCCCGATCCCAGTTGTATGCTTGCCCATCATGCATTTCACCAGCAATGTGGATAGAAGCCGAATCTGTCCCAAATGATACACTATTCACTACCTATGACCACGGCCCACTGGCCAATGTTAGTGTACGACATAGAGTGCGTGATGTGCGATTTAGGACACATTGTCTCAATCACCAGCACTGTATAACTACAGCACTCATTAGAGCTTGTTACTAGTCTGTTTATCCAGTTCTGCTGGTGGATAGGGGAATCTGTGTGTGTGTGTGTGGGGGGGGGTGTTTGGTTGTTTGTGTGTGTGTTTGTCAGAGAGTGCGTGGGTGTGTTGGGAGAATTAGAGAAGAATTATTGGGAAAGAGATGGAGAGGACTGAGAGGAGAGAGTCAGGTAGAGAGGAGGGAGGAAAACATTTTTTTTCCAAACCGAACAACTTGGCCCCAAAGCCCTTTAGCCACTAGGCAATGTGTTTCACAGTCAATGTCCATAATTTGCATTGCGAGACACTCAACATCCCCGACCGCAATTCAGCAATATTCTAAGTATCAAATCACAAGCTTTTTCCAGTGACCTGTGGTGTCTCATGACACGCTATGAAATATGGGCGGAGTCGTAGTACCGCAGTAACAACACTGCATCCACTGACAGACCGGGAGAAATACCTTTATTCTTAAACACAACATCAACTCCGCCACAAAATATGTGTCAGAATAGCAATTGCCAGTAGTGGCGGAGGTCGCTTTGGACTGCGAGTGTTTCGTTCATTGTTGAACACAGGGAGGGAATTTGACATGTTACTGCCTGGATCAGGGCCCACTGACAAACAACTTGGACTTTCGAATTTTTCTGAAGATTTCAAAGCCTGCAGGTTATTAGTTATAGACAGGTTCTCATTTTGAAGGGATTGGTTGAGAAACCCCTGAAATATGTGCCCTTATTCTAGCACCAAGGATGTAAATTAGGGGAGCTCAGTCACTGCCTAAGAGCCAAGGACACATTTCCTAGAGGTCAAAGGTCAGGACGGTTCCCTCCATTATTATTTTTTTTTAAGGAGAGAGAACCGTTTCTTGACATGTTTTTATGGTGGCTTTTATTAGCAGTTGGAGTGAAGAAGACACATGGTTGAGAGGAAACACGTTTGTGCATGGACATGCGGGATGCCTTGATGTCATGGCGATCCAGTTATCAACACATTTACAATTGTGATGTCATACCCGTGGTATATGGTCCCTAATAAACCAGCTGATGTAAATTTTGAATGCTAATTGACTATTAGAGCAGTGAAAACTTATGTGGTATCAAACCTGTGACAGGTATTAAATGGCATTACTTTTTACTGCTCTAATTGTGTCTGTTTCCTGTTTATAAAGACAAAAAGGTGTCTTTGGTGATTTTGGCAATGCAGAGTATATTTATGGAGCCAAATTGATCTCATGTATTAACTCTAAGAAAAGAACATAGCTGAAATATATTTTGAAAAAAAAGCAAGGTTAACAAAAAATATTTCATCATATGAATAAACAAAATGAAATTGTATGGAGAAAAAGAAACAAATTAATATGTGGTGAAATTCTACGTTAAAATCATTAAAAGCATTTGCGCGTCCAATCTTAAAATCCCTTCATACAAACACGCCTTTTAGATGTTCGTTTCTTCCGATTACAATTTCTTCGCACTTTCGCTCGAGTCATATTTTCTCTAAACCACGTTTTGAGCTTCTATTAGCGTGGAGCCGAAGCTTTATCTGGGCATTGAATTCTCTCATCCGATTATACATGAATCATACCATTATACGCTGGAAATCATGGCTATGGAGCAGATAAAGGCTCAAAACTTGGTTTAGAGGAAAGATTGGATGTGGTAATTGAATCTGTTTTATTATTTTAACATACACTTTTACCACGTTGGAATGCATTTTTTCGTACTACGAAATATTTCAGTTACGTCTTCTTTCTTAGGTTTCCTTTAACGGTTGTACCTTTTCTTACAGTCAATACATTTGAGCACAATTTAGCTCCATACACAGCTCTGGAAAAAATTAAGAGACCATGGCAAAATGACCACTTTATTCCACTCCTGGCACAAAAATTCAAGTAGCTCGGCTTTGTTTGATGGCTTGTGACCATCCATCTTCCTTTTGATCAAATTCCAGAGGTTTACAATGGAGTTCAGGTGTGGAGATTGGGCTGGCCGTGATTGATCTGGCTGCATGGCATGGAGCATTGTCCTGGTGGAAAAACCAATTCTCAGAGTTGGGGAAAATTTTCAGAGCAGAAGGAAGCAGGTGTTCTTCCAGGATAACTTTGTACTAGGCTTGATTCACGCGTCCTTCATAAAGACACAGCTGCCCGATTCCATCAAACAATTAGATGACCAGATTTTGGGCAAAGCATGAAATTTGACTCATCAGAGAAGATGACCTTACTCCATTCCTCTATGGTCCAATCCTTATGGTCTTTTGCAAACTTCAGCCTGGCTATTTGCACCTCAAGGGCATTTTTCTAGCTGTGCTCGACTTCAGCCCTGCCCTTAGGAGCCTGTTTCGAACCGTCCTCGCCATGCACTTCACTCCAGCTGCTGTTTGCCATTCTTTTTGAGGGTCACTTGATGTCATCCTACAGTTGTTGAGCCACATCTGAATGAGTTAACAGTCATCTCGGCCTGTCAGTCTGTAGCTTTGTTGTCCCCAATGTCTGTTGCTTGTTCTTGTTCTTATGAACAAAAGTCTTTGAAATTTTCAGGATTGGATGCAACCTGATGCTCACTGTGTCCCTCTGCCAGTAAAGCCAGAATTGAACCCTTCTTTTCTTCACTCAAAGCTTCTCTTTTGTCATGCTGAATAGTTTGTTTTACCTTTTAAGGGACTACTTGCACTGTTTTTGCCATCCAGCTGGTCCAATTGCAAGAGGATAGTGATGACTACAGCAGTGTTTTTCATACTTTTCCTTGTTAAATTAGATTTGGTTCAGGTAATCACCTAATCAGTACCTCATTAACTAAAATGAGGTATGCCTGCATTGGAATTTAACACACTGGAATGGAATGGCTGCCATGCTTGTAGAGATGCTGATTCAAGAAAAATTAGGAGTGTTTTTTAATTTTTCCACAGCTGTATATTGGCCATATACCACACCCCATGGTGCCTTATTTCTTACATATACCTCACCCCCTTGTGCCTTATTTCTGACATATACCTCACCCCCTTGGGTCTTATTTCTGACATATACCACACCCCTCCTGGCTTATTGCTGACATACCACACCCCCTTGTGCCTTATTGCTGACATATACCTCACCCCCTCCTGGCTTATTGCTGACATATACCTCACCCCCTCCTGGCTTATTGCTGACATATACCTCACCCCCTCCTG